>NCKU01000035.1:0-83446 GCA_003675995.1 Dinothrombium tinctorium | reverse complement strand
ATTAGGATGATAGACTTTCATTTGAAAAGTGTTGTGTGAACTTGTCTACAAGTTGGGCTCAGTATTCGTGTTCTGCTCACTTTTCTCTGCCCTTACGATCGGAATACTCAGAATTGGTGTGATTAAAACGTAAGATCTAAATACATGTTTGAATAATGAAGTGAGTTGGTATTTAATTGCGATGATTTAGTCGAGTGTAATTGGCAATCGAAAAGCGGAATGCAAATGAGCGCATGCAATTTGTTGAAATTTGCCTAATTGCGAGAATAATCGTTCGGAATTGTGTGTCAAACAAACATTGAACGCGCGACGGCGAGAGATGCGATGAAGCATTCTACTCGCGAAGACATATTTGCACGTTATTTGGAAGAAGAAAATGATTAATTGATGGCAGTTAATTTGAATGTGTTGTTCTTTTAACAGGAAGCAGAAAAAATAAAGTCAACAACCGAGCAAAATTTAAGCCGCTTCCGAAAACTGGTCGAATATTATTAGTATTTGAGTATAGGCCGAGTAAAGGATTGTGAGAAGCAGTTCTTGTAAACGCAGAGACGAACAAAAGTTGACATTAACTGTTTGATGTGAAAGGTATAATTTCGAAGCAACTGCGAGCGCATCAACCAACTCTGGTGCATGAATCAAAGCTCTAATCCTGTTTTGTATTTGCGAAAGTTTTTTAAACAACTGTAAGATGATGTCTACGCGACGATTGCTCGACATTCTCGCGCATTAAGGCTGATATCGGCAAAGGTAAACAGCGCGTCGTTGAAAGAGATGCGTGTACATGTCGCTATTCGACAATGAGAACAATTGATGCAACAGCTTTTTGAAGTGCACAAGCGAAGTGCTGGGAACGATTGTAAGAATTGAAACGAATCGTGGGAAACTTTGTTAAAAACTATTTTACTTATTAAATATATCGCAGCGATAATGTATACCAATAAAGATAAAGACGCACTCTTCGCTCTACGCTCGATGGCTGGGAACGTGTTGCTGTCGCTTATATTCTGCCGCCTCGATTCAATTAACCTGTTCGACTCCTCACTAACTGATTAATCCATTGCGAGCTCCAGCCACTGTCCCTCACCTCAACGCATCTCTGTTTCGCATTTCGCTGTGCTCAGTTTTCCGGAATACGGAATTTCAAAAATCGAATCGGTGAGTCGACGCAGCTTTTCAATTGACAGCATTAAGATGTTCACATTTTTAATAAATGACTGAATTTGTTTAATTACGGTTTTACGTACAATTACCCGTGAATGTTAATTGCAGCAAAGTGCACTTGGCTCGAATTATTAGCTTCGGTTGACGGCGATTACATATTTTATTAAAGCACTCGCTTATGAACAAGAAAATTTTGTTTCAAGAAAATAGTTCACAGCCAATTTAAACTAATTTATTTGTACGCTATGCGAATGCGATGCTTCATTCATTTAGCGAAAAGTTCTGCGATTTGTTTCCGACGAAAAAAGTTGCAAATTAGTGTTCGCTTTTTTTAAACCTTTGCTTACTTAATGTGACTGACAAACAGACGCATGCAAACACAGCCTGAGGTGCATCATCTAGCTTCTGGTTAATAAATATGTGCACGCACCATTCGCATCTATACTGTAATCATAACAGTCTCTGTTTACTGATCATTAACACACATCCGTCTGTTAGAGGCGAGTACCTGTCAATTTTGAAAAGCTAAGAAAAGCAGAGAATATGCAATTAAAAACTAGTAAATAGTGTTCATTGCGTCGCTAGTGCAACTCCTTTGTTGCGTTCGCATTTCTTTTCTCCGTAAAGTACGATAACGCTGCCCGTGTTTCGGAACAACAAAGTCGATGGCCATTGCGTAGAAAATTCAATTTTAAATGCATTTGGCAAATGGCAGACTTAAGAGTGAGAGAGTGAGAAAACGCGGCGATAGGGCAATTGCAGGGTTAAGTCAGAAGTGAATTTTCTCTGAAAATCATGTCCGTAACGGATCGCTATTAATCATGGAGCCTATTGTTTTTGTTAAAAACTCATTAATTTCACAGTTTGTCTACTCTTTAATAGATGAAACAAGCGAAGCTCGAAATTAAGTACATATTGATCAAAGCGATTATTCGTTACATAATTTAAAGTGACACAAATCTCGATTAGATTTGCGAGCTTTGCCTTGGCGCACTTCGATTTCCTCATCGTTCTACTCGTCGATTTGTGAAAAATGTTTGCAAAATTTTGCATCGCTGCTAACCGTCGCTGCTTGCTCGAATGATGAATGCCCATCTTTTTGCGATGCTTCACTTTCGAGCACATTCACGCAAATGTTGAAAGCTACTATACAAAAATAGTGTTTCCATTGATGAAGTGGAAGTGGAAGCAACAAACTGGGCTCAATGCTGTGCAGAGAAAAACGCTCGCAAACGCTCGCAAACTTTATAATTGATGCAAATTGAAGCTGAATTTAAATACGAAGCAGAAACGTTCGCTTGAAAAGCGTTCGAATCGAAACGAAGTGGAATAAAAACGGTTGCACGCATTTAATGCAGGGAGTGTTTAGAAAGAAACGCTTTCATTATTTTAATTGTGCGCTGTTTGCAATTTAGCGACGAGAGGTGATGGCAATGAAGCTTACTGCTGCTGCGGTTTAATGTTACCAGTTCTAATCAATTCTAATGCAGCACAAACGACACTTCGTGATTACCGGCGTTTTACTTATTCTCGTGAATTTATAGCTTCTGTTTAAATAAAAAAGAAAGCGAACGCAAACAATTCTGCGAAAAAAGTGAATAGCATTGCGTGCCGCTTTTTCTGCATCTCTGATGTTCTGCTTTTCAAATGTTTTTCCAACAATTTCAGCAAAAAAGAAGAGAAATGAGTAAAAATTGTGCCAATTATTAATTATATTTAACGAGTTTCGATGCACAGTAGATTTTAGAGAAGCGTCACTTTTGTTCAGCTCTGCTTTCAATCGCATCTTTCGTTCGCTTCGCTTTAATTCGATCGAAGGTAAATAGAAATCAAAGTTTCTTCTCGCCTCTCCTCTCCTCTCCTCGTCCTCTCTTCCATTTTTTTCACTTTTCTATTCGAAATGAAAAGAATAATAAAATTGTTCGCTCTTTGAACTAAATCCGTTTTTGAAAGAAGTTCACTGCCTTTTCAAATTGTAACTTTTCTTTCCCAAATTTTCAACGTTTTTTGTTTGAATTGAAGCGCATTTATCTTTATTTCATTTTTGCAAATATTTTTCCATTTCAATAAAAAAATGCTCGGCTTTTCACCATTCAAATGCATTCACATTTCTCATCTCGCTTCAGACAAAGCAGCGTTCGAAATTCTCAAAGTATCGATACTTTATCCAGCGCTATTTAGTGGCAGCCTGCGCGTTTGCTGTAAGAAATAATCATCGCATTTCGCTTTTCTCTTACTCTAACACCGCATCGAAATTTGTTTCAATACTTTCTACAATTTGCTGCATTAAATTTTTTTCTTCTTTTCACTTTAAATTAGGCGAACGATAAACATGATCAAGAACTGCGAAACGGAAGCGTTGTGATCTCGCTTACGATGTACTCGTCAAATCGCCTATCTCAGCACATCTTTGAACGAAAAGTTTGTTTTCGAATGTAGTGGGAGCCTCATTAATTCAAGCACTAAATTTGCGATCACTCAGAATCGGTGTTTGTTTTCGTTGCGTTCAAAAACAAGAAGTAAGTGATTTTTATCGATGTGATTAGAGTGGTGAACATTTGTATCGATGCAACAGCTCACAACCATTACATGTTTTCAATCAAAACTTATCTTTTCGTCGCTCAAGTTTGAACGAAAAACGAAAACTTATACGAAGCACAAGCGTTTTATCACGTTTTCTACACTTTTGAGCCGCTAAAGTGTGTTGTGAAGTGTTATGCTTTGTTTTGAATTTACCAATAATTGCTTAATGCGGGAGTTAAAAGCGAAACACAATTGCTGGAGGTAGTGGAAAGGCGAAGCTAGCGCGCTGGCCAAAATTTGAGTGAAAAATGGCAAATCGCAGAAATTCTCGTTATGTAGACCGCGCGCATTTTTTGAAGCAATAAATCTGCTTGCGTCTTCTTGCTACAAATTGCGTCAAAAATGAGCGAAAAACATGGATTCATGTTGGTCATAAGCATATTTTCGTGCTAAACAGCCAATTAAGCAAATTCTCCGTTTCGAAAAAGTAAATCGCGCTCAAAATGTCACTATCTATTGTTGTCGCCGTTTGTTCTGTTCATTGAACCAACTTTTTACGCCGCTTTCTCAGCATTCATTTTGTAAATGTTTGCTTTCAATTAAATGCAAAAGTGTAAAGTGAATTATAACCCAATTTCTCTCTTTACTTCTCACTTCTGACAATTGTTTTCGACAAAGATGTAAAACACAGATAGCGAGCGGCGCAAAATTACCTGCAATCAAGCTGCATTCTTGTGTGAGTTTGCTGAGATAGTAGCAAGCGGGGCACAAAGAAACAGCAGTCAGTGTTTGTCTAATTTTAATTTTGCGATTATAAAAACGATGAGTTTGGCGGACAAACATGAAAAGAAAGAAGAACACAGGCGACATTTGTTTGTTTCCTATGAGAATAGCGATGCTATCATCGAAGCTGTCGCTGTTCACGGTGCAACTGTGCGGCATTTCGATTGCATCCCGTGCACTTACGAGAGAAAAGCGAATGATATTGTCACTTGAGCGCACTGAAGGCTACAATCAATCCCAGAGCGAGTTCGGAAACACTTCATCTGCTGTTTTGTGAGCGTTCGCAGTTCTCTCGCATTTTTTAATTTCGTCACAATTGCGGGACGAGAAACAAGTGAAACTCGGCATTTTGGAAAACTTTCGGAAGCAAATATAATTGAGTCGCTTTTAATGTGCGCACATAATTGCTTTTCGTTTCCTTTTTAGAAATAAATCAAAAAATTTATTGCTCGAGCGTTTTAAAGTGAGAATCGCGAAAGTCGCGCGAAACGTGTGCTCTTTAGTGGTCAAAGCGATTCGAAATTAATTTCGAAATTATTTTACGAGCGAAGCGCTAATCACTTTTAGTAAACGCGTTCGCTGCTTTTCTCGTCCAAGAAATGAAGTCACGCAGTTTTTCATTTCGCTCAACTTTTTTCACTTTATTAAAATTTCTCGCCTTAAGCCGTGCGGCTAATTTCAATTCGACTGCTCATTAATGTGCGAAACAGTTTCATTCTTTCTCAAAATATGAATTATGAGCGCTTTGTCCACTTCGCTCTGTTCGCTGCTCTGCCTGAATGCCGCGATTTGTGTGTTGCGCTTAAAATTAATTTTTGACGCGTAGCACGTATAATTCGAGTAAATAGCTGCTGCTCTCGCCGCTTATGCATCAACTCAAAGTTTGACGACTGTTCCAACTTGGGCTCATTAATAAATCAAAAACGAAAATAAAAATAAATGAATTGAAAAGCTAACTTGCAGTACACGGCGAGTGCAATGTGTGTGGTGTGTGCTTGTGCACGAACGGTGAAACTGCGAAATCGCGTGTAAATTGAAAATTGCACGTATAAAAATCAATAGGTGTGTCATCAATATGTGTGAAACTGTTGATTGCAGTGTGCAGGTAAAAATAGAGTTCGTTTCGAACGCGTGTTTTATCGCCTTTGCAGCGAAAAGTGATAAATGAAGCGTCGTCCAAAATAGCATTGTGTTCATTGAAAAGCGAAAGAAGTTAATGTCCGAAAAGTGTCGAATGGTCAGATCGTGCCGTCAATCTATTCTTTTGCTTCGCCTTGCTTTCTTGCGAAACTTTAGATTGTTTTTGTTTCTGTTTCACAGAATCGCTCTCTCCTATTAATATTTTACTTCGCACATTATTCTCTCGAAAGATTTCGATCGAGAAAATTTAGTTTTCATGTTTGTCAGAATCAAAAACGCTGCATATTATTCTTGAAAAATGACATTGCTCCAATTAAATTCAACGAGAGAGAGTGAGCGAGTTAGATTTTGCAGTTTCGTTATCATGCTCGAAGATTGATTGCGCGACTCTATGAACACCAAATTTTTAAATGAATTTAATGATGACCTCAATCGATAGTGTTGATAATTCAACAAATGCAACTGAACTTATTATATCGCGGCTCATGCATCGTATCGAGAAAAACACAGATTTGCTTTCTTATTTGCTAAAAAAATTAAAATCCGTTCGAATTGCCAGTTTCGCTTGCAGAATAAACAGTTTAGATTCAAATTGATCGTAATCAAAACGAAAATAAAAGCGATTCAACGCGCTTTCAGCGCTTAAAAAATTGCGCTCTTTCATGCTGATGCAAATGCAAAGCGACCATAGCTTTTCCAGTTAATCTTTCATCTGGTTAAAAATTTACGCAACTACGCAGAACGCATCTCTCGCTGAATTAGAATATCGCTTTCAGTTTCTCGATTCTCCGAATTTTCTTATTCTTTTTTCTGCACGACGAACGCTCCAATTATGAATATGAACTTTTTATGGAGTATAATCGAAAAAATTTAATCAAAGAAACGGCGGAGTTCGGCTGTCGTGTGATAAATGACTGCGATGGCAGAGATTGGCGTTCGCTTTTGAGGTGCCTTTCGATGCTATTATCATTAAATGACGAGCTTAAATATGGTTTTCGTTTCACGGTTGTAATTTTCAATTACAATAGTTGCGAGGAACCACGCCTCAGTCTTGGTTTCAATCTCAGCGACTCTCCAACGTGAGTTCGCTTCGAATCGAAATGTTTCGATTCGGCGAAGCAAAATCTAATAGCGATTCTGTGTATTACTTTTAGCTTTAATTCAAAGGTAAACTCCATCAATTCACTTCACGTTTTCCATGCGAAATGTTTACATTCGAAATTTAAATTTAAAGCGATGACATTAATTTAATTACACAGTCAGGTATAAATGAAAACACGTGCGGTCTCTGCAATTAACGTGGCGCATTCGACTGTGGAACACAAGTGAAGCGCAGCCTAAAAATACACAAAACTCTGAGAAAAAGCGAGCGAACTCATAATGAAAAACATTTCTCGAAAATGATTTTGTTGAATAGCCGATTACGGTTAAAGCAGGACATTTTTAGAAAAATAGTATAATAGCGGACATAAATTGGCGAGCAGCAGTTTCGAGGAATTCGAGTTGACAAAGACCGCGCTTATAATCGCAATTGCAAAAAGTTGTAGAGGGAAACTTCTTCCTTCACTTGTGCAGATGAATTGGCGTATTTTGTTGCAGCAAATGACATAACGCTTGCGAACACCTCTCGCCAATAATTTGAGCATCGAAAGAAAACGCAAACCTATAATTTGTGTGCGGACGGGAAGGAATGAGATTTAGCGCTTAGAGATGTACACGACTGTAAATCTCGCTTTCAACGATGCGAACGTTTTTTTAGACGCAAACATATCAAAAGTACAAATATTTAGAGTCAATAAAGCGAAGTTTGAATGACTTGAAACGCAGTTAATCAGCGTAAAGTGCCCGATAGCGGCGAATGAAAGCAGATTTATGAATATGCACCGAGTAACTGCGGATAAAGTTGGTCGTTATTCGTCTTGTCTTAGTTCCTATTTAAGCCGCTCGCTCGCGTTTTTAAACAACTCATAAAATCAGTTTTAACGTCACTTTTGGGAAATAATGTTTGCGTCTAATTAAGTTTGAAAGCTTTGTAAATACTCCACCCTTAATAAGTACGAACAATGAATGCGAGTGGAGTTGGCTTTAAATTAGCGCGCAATATTTTATAAACTTTTCATTAACTTTGTTCAACGCCGGTATTCGCGAAGGCATTTATTACTCAATAATGATACTGCGAGTGACGCGCTCGAGTCGATAACGCTGATCGAATGCGATTACTTTTCGGCCAAGTTTTTGTTTGAAACCGAGTTTTGATGCAAACAAAGCGTTTCAATTAAGTTTGAAATCGCTTCGCGCAACAAAACTTTTTCGAACTTTGCCCCACTGCACTGAAGATGGCGCTTTGAAGTTTGAGCGTCGGGCGCGCTGCGAGCGCAATTACTCGCGACCACTTTTCTCGCGTATTCTTACGACGGAGCGACGTTCTCACGAACAATGCTGCGAAAAAGTGGAGAACGCATGAATAAGACACCGAAATGCGTTTTAACATTAATTGCGAACATTAACTCACCACATATTATAAGGAGCTAAAATGCGAGTATTTAATATTCGTGCTGAAGTACGAATTATTCTCAGCGCTGCTTTGTCTCGCTGCTTTGTCAACCATAAACTTAATTCGACAATAGCGAACTGTGTTTTTCTTTATTCCGTTCTTTCTCTCGCATTCCTCGCGTTGAATCGCACATTTGTTCTCCTCAAATGCGTTTATACGCTGTTTATTGCATCGAAAACGTTGTTAATAAAAAGTGGTAATTACGTTTCATACTTTCAGATAGTTATGCTTTCTTTCGCGCAAAGTGTATGCAAATTTCGCTTCTAAGCATTGAAATTTGCACAGAAACAAAGAGCGAAACGCGTTTTGTAGCCGGCTTCGCTTTTGAAAAAGCGAGCGGTTCATTATACAGCAATTTAAGTTTTGCCGAAAATGCTACTTGCGTTAATTAGCGAACATTTCTGTACAATTGTTTCTCAAAGTTGCACTTCCTTCGCGTTCGTATTGCACACTTTAAGGAAGTGCTCTTCGAGTCGAGCAGTTAGCAATTGAAAATATGCAAAGACGCGCACAACGCTCAGCGTTCGAAAGTATTCATTGCTGTTGTTTGGATCCACAGCGAGAGAATGACGGCAGCGCAAGAAAAAGAAAAACGGTGCTGCGGAGAAAAATGTAGCAGAAAGTGAAAAATTTTGTCATCTCATCGTCATCACCTCGTCGC
Source organism: Dinothrombium tinctorium (assembly GCA_003675995.1). Classification (NCBI taxonomy): domain Eukaryota; kingdom Metazoa; phylum Arthropoda; class Arachnida; order Trombidiformes; family Trombidiidae; genus Dinothrombium; species Dinothrombium tinctorium. The sequence goes on along the minus strand of NCKU01000035.1, from coordinate 74,621 downwards.
CGATCGTTAATTCACACGTTGTATTTGTATATGTTTCGTGGACTGAGCAAATATTATTGTTGTGTCTTACGACGAGAGTGTAATCCGAAAGTTTCAATGAGTCGTGCATACAAAAGCGGATTACGATTACGATTAAAAAGAACTCAAACAAAACTTGAGCGCTAATAGTTGGCCGCAAGAGCATTGAGCAACTTGAAGATCGCTTCTTTGCAAGACGATCGCTGAGTGAGAGAATGAAAGGAATGAGGCGCATCGTGTGTGGAATCGCGGCAGAGTGAAGTGAGTTATTTCTCCTCATTGTTGTACACACAAACTTTGAATGCTTATTTGACAGCAAATTATTTCCACGCATAACGCAGCAAGCATCGCACGCGTGTGACGTGTTTGCGCTAATTTAACACGAGTGCTGAAAAATGCGCTCACTAAATTTAATCCTTTGACATCTTCGAAAATCGCGACTAATTAATTAACGTCACCACGATAGACATTCGCTAATTGCTTGCTTTTAGCGCGTTTTGCTCGCAGAAGCGCTCTTCGTTTTGAAAGATTGCGAAAATGAATGATTTCAAAGCTCAATCGCCTTATCGCTGATCGATTGCCAGCTATCGGAACCACTCTGTTCGCTCTCGTCGTGCGCTAAATCTTACGTTTCTTATGTTTTACGCAATTTTTTGCTTTAAGTAAACACAAGTCATAAATAACGGTGCGTTTGTGTGTGGCATTTGTGAGCATTTCACAGTTAGAGTGAGGAGACAAAGAGAGACGCTGTGTATGAATGAAAGCGATGCTCGATAGGATTGCTTTCGCTGAGTTTCATTCAGCGAGCAGCGTTCGAAACAACAGATCGCTCGCTGCGATTGCGACTTGCATTTACGTACGATTTTCGCCGAATTTCGCTGCTGTGTAGAACAGAAGCGAAGAAAAGTTAAAATTGTAATACACACAACAATTCGCTTTGAAAATATTTTCTTTTTTAATTGCGAGCGAAGCAGGAAATATTAGCATTCGCCGCATTGCATAGCACTCGATGCATTTATAAATACTACTCTGACATAATTATTTAGACGTAATTTGATGATTATTAATGGCAAATTGAGTGATTAAAATATTATATTTCGCATTTTTTCGCTGAACACGATTTTTTGTGTGCGGCGAGTAAACAAACGCGATTTCGCGTAAAACAAACGTTCCACTGTGAAAGTATTTTTATGATTGACCGCGATTCAGATTTAATTGCCGCTTATTTTAACTCGAAAATGAAGCTAATTGCAAACACTGGTAATTAAAATCAGCGACAGGCAGCAGCGCTATTTCACCTGAGAAAGAAAGCGAACAGAAAGGATTGACCATATGGTCAGCAGCTGCTCGCAGGTCGAACGTTGTGTGCGCTCGCTGCAATCGCGGTGCGTGGTGTACGCGCCGCGGACAAAGCGATCGTCTTCTCAGAGTTCCTTGCAGAAACAGATCTTTGCAGAGACGCTGCTGTTTTCGCGTTTATTTTTTAAATAGCAAACAAAGCGCGAAACGCGAGAATGCGGCTGCTGCGTTTGTTGCTGCACACCATCGTTGCAATGTTTGCTCATTTGATGCACACGATGCAGCTTTGCAATAAACTTTTGAAAAGATAATCGAGCGTTGTCTAAATTAGAGACGAGTGAAAGAAACTTTGATCAAAAGTTTGTTTGCGCTTAAGTTACAGCGTTGCGCTGCCTTTCGCATTACAGGGATGTGTTTATTTTTGCTCACTTATATCGAAATTAATTTGCAACATCTGTTCTTGAGATACGAGTGCGAGTGCGGCGAATGCGATCGACCTAAGAAAGCGAGCAGCCGCTCGGCATCTGAAGCCACTTTTTGCCAAATTATTTGCCGTTACCAAAGTTAGGCTCCTTCTTAAAAATAAGTTTTAAGTAGAAAACACTTTCCGGTGCTCGATGGCAAATTTCGAGCAGCCGAAGGAAGTCCATCTGTGGCTCCGTTGCAGAGCACTTCCGCACAAGCAGCTCAGTGTCAGGAACCTTTCGATTTCCGCTGCTGCAGCAGCAACCGCTGCCGCTCGGACATGCATCATTTGATGCTTCACTCTCGAGATTTCATTGCTTCACGTTTCAAGCGCGTTTTAATCGCGAAATTGAGCATTTTTTACGATTTTTGCTCGTTGGTTATCGGACCTTTTCAGCGCCCGCTTTCAACATCTTTCGAAGCATTTTAACTTTGACCCAAATTCGAGACTCCGACAAGGCAGCGTGAGTGCGCAGTGAATCGAGCGTTGAATGCATAGTGGCGAAGTGAGGATCATTTTCGATGCATCTCCGATGAATTGCGAATCGTGAAAAACGTCGCACATTTCGCCGCATTGTGTGCTCGGATGATGAGACAAATGGGAGAGAGTCGAGAGAGTGCGAAAGAGAAAGAGCGAGCGATGCAATTAAAAATTAACAGTGGAGCAGATGGCTGTGTTCGAGTATTATGATGAGTCGAGGTTTTTCAAGAGCTTTTTACAGAAGTCGAGATATTTTTACGGGAATATTGCTGCGAAACCCACCTGTTCACTATTTTTAATGCCCAACTCGATAAAACACCGTATTGCTGTTAATTAAAATACAATTTTTCTCGAAATTGGTGTGCGTTCGTTTTAATTGTTTGCACTCGTCTTCGAGTAATTCGTGATCGCAATTCGTTAATAAATGTTGGCTCAGCGTTTCGCTGCAATTTGCGTCAGTTGGATAGCAATACGGGCTCTACCTTGAATCGTGTCTGAATTTAAAATTAAAAAATTAAATTTAAAAACGCATTTTCGCAACGAAATCCGACAATAATTGAAAATCGCACAAAGCGTAGACTGCGAGCAGGAAAATCTTAAACGCCAGATTATCTTTTGCGCAAGAAACAATTTGATTTCGACGCATTCTATGCTTGAAACATATCCATTCATTGAGTGGAATCGGCAAAGCGTAATGCTCGTATCCAGTCGCGAGTTGGTAATTCGAACTTCAGTTTGACAAAAAACTGAGATCTGAAAAGCCGAAATAAGCGTTTGCAGGTTTCACGTGTCACACAATTGTTTGTATACCTACTGAGGGCGTTCAGTGTGCATACTCGCAGATAGCGGTGGACGTAAAGTATTATGCATCGAGAATACACCTGGTCTTCGCTCACTCTATCTGATTGTTGCGAGCCCAAAATCTTGATTTACCAAAATTGAAACGAACGCACAAACTTCCTGCTGCTCGAGTACAATTGTTCTCGTTTCTAAATCTTTGTTTAATTCAGGATTTGCGGTGAAATGAATTGTTTCACACTTGGGCGAATTACTCTCGAGCAGAGGCTGTGTGTGGAGAAACGGCTTATGTAAAATAAATTCGGTTGATCGGTTGCGAAAGCTGTTAGCGAGAATTTGTGTAATCAATCGCATGCACCTAATTTCGCGATATTCTTAATCGTTGCATTTTTCGCTTAGAGCAAACAAAACCAATTAATGGTTGCACGTGTCGCGCGTCGCTAAACACGTGTCGCGGTTGGTTATTGGCGAGCTTAAATTCAGGCATTGTGTTTCAGCGACACGAGCAGCGATGGCTTTGCAGATGGCAAAGTGAGAAGAGATACTTTTTCGACTGGCATCGATATTCGAGATGAATGAGTTGTTGCGAACATAACATTTAATTGAGACGCGTTTAAAATTATAACATAAGGCAGATGTATTGGACGCGAATTTTTGCAAGAAAAAAATCGCTGCCCGCAGAAATGAATGCAGTCGCGTGTGCCTTGCGTCAAGATAGTTGTGCAATCGCAACCCGTGATCGCTGCGTCGCGCGATCGACGTGTGCGTTTTCGCCACGCGCTCCGCATTAAGAAAGTGGCTGCGAGTCGGCTACAGAATTCGGAGGTGATGTTTCGCTCGTATCTGTCGCTGCGCGAACGAAAAGCGGATATAATTTGTCTTAAAGAGTGGCGAATACAATGCGCACCAAACACCAAACGGCAGCTGCTCGCCTTTGTGCTCATATAAAGACGCGTGTTTGCCACGTGTCCGTAGGTAAAAAGGCAGATGGTTGCGCCGTAAAGGAAAAGACCTTAAAAAGTGTGGTCGTTCTCTTCACTCCACTCCGACTTCACTTTGTCCGAATCTAAGACAACGCGGCTTTTCTCCTCTCTATTGCCGCTCTTCGCTTCTGTTCGCTCTCGTTTTTCCGCACGCGTCGATTGCCTCCGCTTTTATTATGTTTACTTCGAAAACGGCGATTATTTATATTTCGCTTTCGCCGTAAATGTGTTTAAGAGTCGAGAAATGTAAAGCAACCAATTTGTTCTTCGCAGCGATCTTCGCTTCTCGTCTTCGTTCTAGTCATGGCGAACTCCGCACACACGCACACACACACACACTCACTGCTCGACGAAAAGCAGCTTTGTCGCCTACTAAGCGTTAAAGCGAACACCGCAATTTATGGCATAAATTGCATTTCGATTTTTAATGTTTTTATCCGACTATTTAACGCTCAAGAGATAGTCTCGAATGCTAAGACGTGAAGCGAGAATAAGTAGGAGTGAGAAGCAAGAATGCAAACGACACTGACAAATCACTCGCTCACTCTATTCGAATGAATTGGTGTTTGAACAAAAGTGGAAATTACGAGTAAATCTAATTGCAATTATCTCTATTGTGTTTACGAGTTGCAATAGTTGCACTCTTGTCGTTGCGAACGAAAAGTGAGGAAACAGTTGTTCACAAAACTGCAGTCGACGAAAGAGGCAAAGTTAATGAAATCTGTTTGAAGGCATTCACTGTGAAATAATCAAATGCGAGCGCAGTTTAATGTTGTTGAAATGGTTGAGCGATTCGAGCATCGCTGCTGCCGCTGCGGCTGCACGTGTCACGCGCGACGCGGTGACGGGCAGACATGAATCGGTGCTCGAGTTGAGTTAATGAACACATAATGGATCGATGTGTGCTCTCGAAAACAGGTACGTGTAAGTGTTTTGTTGCGACAAGCAGATGCGGCGATCGAGCGCGATTTTAATTGCAATCTCAAACACAGCGACGCGTGTATTTCGTGCCACCTTTCGATGCTGCAATACTTTCTGAGGAAAGCGGACTCTGCGCTCGTAGTACGCGATAAGAAATTAAGCAAACGCGGGCCGCCGCGCGCCCTGCTCGCCGCGTCTTGCTTCTACGCAATGCGGCCAAATTAATGCACATTGAATAACTGTGGACAGATGGTTACTTTATTTTTCACGAGTGTTTCGTTTGCAGCGACTTGTGTTTTTCGAGTGCGGCTTAAGCAAAGGTAAATGCGTTTGTTTATTTGCGGGTACCGGTAATCGAGCAGCGATCGATGTTTCCAATTGTAACAATTTTCAAGTTGTAACACGCTCAGCAAACTCTGTTGCTGGCAGAAGGCTGCCTTTGAATTATGATCCATTTGCGCAAAAAACATGCAATGAGAGAACACTTGGCAAAAAATAATTAAGTGGGGTTCTAACGGAAAGTAACCTAAGGGTACTTCGTGCGGTACTGTTTTTTGCGAGCAGCAAAAAGTTTGCGGTTCGAGCGGCCAGGAGCGCAGACCAAAAAAAAATGACCGGTGTTTGGGTGCTGCTTGCGAGCAGATGATATTTGCAATCACGTATTGCACAGCGCTCACAGAGGAGAAATTTTTTTATACGCGGCGCGGTGCACAACAAACATTAGATCGAGAGCAACGGATGCAAGAACAAAAAAGTGGGATGTTGTGAATGCAAATGCTATAATCGTCTCTTCGCCGTTGTTTTCTACTTGTACTTAGCTATAAGAAGCGAAGAGCAAAACAAACGACGGGAAGAAGCATTTTTTCTTCTGTTCGGCTTTTATCGCCATTAAACAGGTACTTCTTTCTCTCCATTGACATACATTCGCGCGTCACGTGCTCGCCGCTCGCTCGGGACGCGCGATGCGACCAGCATTTGCGCTCGAACAGCGGCAATCGAAGTGATGCTAAACTAAAATTGTTGACGAATATTTGCGTCTGCCACCTGTTCGCGAAGCAGTAATCAAATTAAAAATATGGACGCACTCATGCATTTGGCTGCGTACAAATTTCATTGTTTCACTTTTAGCTGCAAACAACGACCAGAAAGCGCGCACACATTTAGCGCTCAGAAAAGTGAAAGTGAAGCGTCTGCATGTCGCGAATATCCTCCTTTCTCAGTATCCTTCCTCTGGTCCTCGAAGACTTTCTCTGCACTTCCTCTGCTCCAAAATACAGAGCATAGCTTTGCTTTCATTGACACCGAGTCGACAAACGATCAGACAAATTTTTTTATTGTGTGAGTATTTTCATCTAACTTCGCCCATCTTAAATTAAACTCTTCGTTCAAATTTTCACTTCTTTTTAAAACGTCATCTTCGCAAACATTTTACAATCAGTTTTGGATAATACGTGTTTCCACTCGATTCGGATTCTGTAAATTGCTCGATTGTTGGCAAAAGTTTTAACGCAATTCAAAGTTGAGCATACGATTACAGACCCACCGTTAGCTATTCACGCGTGTGTACGGCGATTTTTGCAATTTGGTGCAACAATTTAATTCAATGTTTGACAGTGAGCCACACTCCGCAAATTTAAGGTTCAGCGTTACATATCACGAGAATTGGCCCTTTTCCGGCGACGGCAGGTGGTGAGGTGTCCGCCGATGTCATTTGCTGTGCGAGAAGAGGAATTGCGCCTTTAAACACGCTGAATTTTGATTGAAGCAGTACCTGCTTGCTCAGTGCTTAATACGCTACGCTCTCTTCTGCTAAGCTCTTGTTGAGCAATGATCCTACGTTCACTCGAACAGAGAGACGGTTACAGCCACCCTTGCCGATCCTATTTTTTAAACACCGAAGCAGATGCAAATGAATGTGTTTCTTCGGTGGCTTCCTTCAAAACCTTTCGCGTCGCAACACTGGCGAAGTATTCTCGAATTGGAGCCGCGTTCGGCTGCATCGAGAAAAGCGGTCCGCGTTCTCACATATCTTTTCTCGATTTGTTTTCCGAGCGACATTAATTCAGCCCTATCAAAGGGGCACTTCTCTAAAAAAAGTAGCTGAAAGCTCGCTTTGGGAAAGCGGCAGCGGAGCACAAATGTGGAATCGCTCGAAAAAGAAAAAATCGAGGACCTTACAGTTTTTTAGACTGAGGCAAATATTCGCTTTGAAATGTCTGAATCTTTTCCGTTTTTCTTGCTTTTTTCTTCAGTATCGCGAAGCAGTCCTCATCAGTATTTCCTGTCCAGCTGTCCTCCTGTCCTCCGCGTGCTCCTCCATCCTTCGAAACCATAGATTTATACGCTTTCCTGCTGCTAAAAAACACACAGCGTAGACTCTCGTTCGCGCTCGACTCGAGCATTTGTTTTGCAAATCGCTGTGTATTTATTTCGCGCTGCTTTCGCACCTTAAAACTGAGTCGAATTCGACAATATTGAACGAGCGGCTTCCGCACAATCTTAGCTTTTGTAAATCGACATCAATCCTTTAAACGAATTTGTGCTTTGCGCTAAAAAGTTTGACAGCAGGAAACAGTTGCAGTTTCCCACGAAACGTGTGCAATGTGTAACTCTTGCATTCGGGTTCCGGTCATTTCGCGAATGAATATTGTTGTTGTTAACTGCACTATTCTCAAATTACTGTTTTTGTTTGCCTTTTGTTGAAAACAATCGGCATTTAAGCGACGAGAAACGAGATCTTCGCTCGTTGCGTTTTCGCTAATTGCGAGCTTCGAAATCTAAATGCATTTACGCAACTTTATTATGCATTTGTGAGAACAACTGTGTTCACCTAATTTCTGCCGGCGAACCTCACACCGCCAGCATTCAATTGATGTTTCGCATGAAAAGCATAAAAGCAACTCTAGGCGAGGTTGTGGACAAATTCACGCTTTTGCTAAAAACCATATATAAACTTACGCGTGTTTTATTCGTAATTACATATTCCAAGTATTGCATAACGTTTCCTCGACTTTCTTTTCGCTGCACATGCTACCATTTCGACTTTCGCTCATTGAAACTGTGTTCCTCCTGTTTTCTGCTCAAATCGACATTTAATCGCACTCGAAACAAATCCGAGTCCATGTCTAAGAAAAATCGCTGCATTGTCGTGTTCGCGGTTCAAGTGGCGTACAGAATAGAGTGATACACTTCAATTGTTCCTCTCTGCGCTGAACGCGAAACAGAAGAAAACAAAAGCGGAGTCTTCTTTCGAGACAAGCGAGAATTTGAATTTTAAATTGCTCGGAAAAGGCTATCGAGTGAACGATTTCGCTTGTTTGCCTGAGTTTAAAATCTCGCTTTTTCTTAATAGCGACAGTGCGCCATGTGAAAATGTTTGCGTTCGCGGCCACAACAGTTGTCGCAGTGTTTGCTTAAATGTGTCCCGTCTCAACGTAACGTTTAATTTTTGAACAAATAGCTTAAAATGGATTAAAACTTTGGTCGACCGCGTCAAATATTTAAATTGAGTTTACGTAAATGGAGTGAACTTTACGCGCAAGTGTTCGAGGAATAAAGGTAGATCGAGTAAACAAAGCTCCCCTCGTTTCGTAACCAGATGGCTTCTGGACCAAGTTCTTATCAGGACATATGCTTTATTGTGAAGATGTGTTCTTAGCTCGTCTACGGACTACTTGTTTCAATCAATTAGCCGAAGTGAAGCTTTTGCACGCGTCAAAAACTCGTGTTACTCAGAGTCCAGATGCAAGAAACAGAGTGAGTGTCCCGTTTACTGAGAAGAGTATTTTCTAAAAACTTAGAAAAGGATCTTTGCATCTGCATCTGTAAAGTAAGGGCCTTTTGACAAAAAGTTGGTACGAGGGTCTTTCAGCGACCCAACTTGCAGTTGCCTCCAGGTTTTCTTATTGCTGCTCGCTCTTTCGATCACAGCAGCAGCCGGTGTTGACGCGTGCAACGTGTTGTATAAAGAATACTTGTGGAAAGGCAGCTGTTCGCTTCGATTCCGAGCCTGGCAACCATTCGGCACGTGCCAACCTTTCCTTCCAACATTTTTTCACACACAAACTTAAGACTTGCGACATTTGGCGCACACTTCTTCCTCCGATTTTTGGGTGAAAATGGGAAAAGCGTCGTTTTAACCAAAAGCAGGGATTTTGGCTCTTTTCGAGCCTCTTCTAGGCGAGGTCTTATATAAAGCAGAGGAAATGGAAATGTTGCCGAAGAATAGGCAACAAGAGGTTCTGTGAGGTGACGGCGACGACGATTGCTTCTTCTTACGGACAGGTGTGCGTTCGGACCAATTGACAGATGTTAATACTGCCATTGCCGCTATCATATCTAAGAACATAACATCTTGCATCCATCGGGTAAACGAGTGCGCATTTGATTGCAACAGCTGACACACTTCCCGCGTCCGACCGCTGCGATCGGTAAATTTGTTCGCGCTTCGATTTGTTTTTGCTTTACTCGCTAAGAAGTAGAGAAAAGTATGCTGCAAACTCCTTTGTGAAAGCGCTTATTGCATTCTAGTGACAAGTGCGGAGCGTTCTGATGACGAGTTCGCTTGCCCGCAAATCCTATAATAAACAAATGAGATTTTTAAATTGGAGCGAAGTGTGGAGAAAAGTGTATGTGTACGTGAAGAACTCAGAGTTTAGAGTTTAGAGTTGCAGCGAGAAGTGATTGTGAAAAGTTTGCGTGCGGAGTGTGGGGGATAGCGGAGGTACTCGCCAATCGTCGGGTCGCCTGTTCCCTTTCAATGCGCTGAAGGCGGGCTCATATAAAAAGGTGTTTCGAAGGCAGCCTCAGGGAATGCACAGTTTCAGTCGAATGTGAACAGATCGTCAGAAGAAGCGAGAGAGAGCACAGAACACAGAACCTAGTCAAGTGCCGCAACGAAACGCGTCCATTGCAAACTATGTTCTCTATCGGAATGCTTGCTGTGTGGATTGTAATCGCGGCCAGTTCTGAATTGTGTGTTGACGAGCGGCTCGTATACTGATCATCGCTCTACTGTGTGCTCGTGTGCGCCTAGTCTTCGTGTGTCTAAAAGCGTGTCTTTTGAAAGCAGGCCGTTTGTGCCGAATATTGGTGAACAGTTTGGATACACGAGCCTCATTTGTGCGATTTTCGGAAAAGTGAGCAATTGAAGTGCGAAGAAGTGAAGAAGTTTTCACAAACTTTTTGGACGGTGGCGGCAAAGAGATGTCACTGTTCGTACGCTCCCAAGTTTGAAAGGAGGGGCGAAGCGTTGCTGAAGTTTGAAGTTTTCAGAATCGCAAGACACTTCTGTCCTCAACAGCCGACGAGGTGCTCTGTGCGAGTCATACTCGAAGGATTACGCGAATCGACCTTTGCTCGACGGGCCACCGTCGAGTAGCCGCAAGTTCGCAATGGAACGATGCTGCCTATCGCGGGCACCCCCTTTGGCTAAGTGTCTCTACGTGGCCTTTGTTCTGCTCGCGATCGCCATACAGCAGGTAAGAACTGCCTCCAGGCGTCTCACCTCATTTACAAGCGTTTACACTTTTCATTTTGTTTCAATCGACAAATATTGTAATTATGCAAATGTAAATCAATGTCACTGTTTTCTGCGACCAGTTTACGTAAAGCGTCGTTTGCTCAATTGCTGTTTATTACGGTTTTCGCTGCGAGTTAATTTATGCGCCGCAATTCTGCCCACACTGCATTGCGGAACCGTGTGCGGCGTGGGAATCGTGTGCACACTGATATTGTCACCGAAGGATAGTCTTGGCGAAAGAAGGTCGACACAAAGTCTGCTTGACGAGTGATTTGATCAGAGCACCTGGAAAGTGCCTAATGAATGAGGTGTCCAGCATTGTCCGCTCTTCGTTCGCCACCACGCTAATTTCTAACAGATGTCGATTGCCGACATTCTTCGCTTCTCAAACTCTAACGTGCAGCCGAGAATAGTTAGCTTACAATTGACGAGTGAGCGTTGATCACAATGCGTAACTCTTTCGTTCGACTTTATTCCCAATTTCTTGATTATCACTTATCGCCAAGCGAAAGGATATCACAGATGCTTTATCATCGCTTTCGAGCGCAGTTTGCAAATGAAGTCGACAGACAGTTCAGTGCAGGCAGAAGTGGAGAGAAAAGTTGCGATTTGTGCGAAAGCAAACGTTGATAAAGCGAAACCAAAAGAGGTTTACTTCGATGCTGTTACTCGCGAACTTTTCGCGAAAACAGCGAGTTTATGATTCGCGTCAAAGTAAAAGTAATTTGTAACTCATCAAAAGCTCGCTCGCATTTTCCACGAATCCGCAGTCGGTTATTATGATTATGATTGTGATTATACTGTGCACTTGCTTCGAGAGACCGAAATGGGAGCGGGCCTCGCCTTGGTCAGAAGGTCGGTCAGCAATTTATTTTTTAACAGTATCTACCCACTAAAGCACAGAGTACACCTTCTGGTCTTAATCCACGAAAATGATCCTTTGATGGAAAGAATGGCGCAAAGAGCGGAACGGTGTGTGTGTGTGTTAGATGTGTTCGGTGCACGTTTGACTCGCGGCGAAAACGAAACTGAAGCAGCAGCAGCAGCAACAGCAGCAGCAAGCCATACACGAGAGCGGAGTAGCTGTTCACTTTGTATCACATCTAATAATTTGCTCGCAGAATATTCGCTCTTTTTGCCACTGCTTTTTGTTGAACACTTGTTCAGTTTTGTACATAACTTGAGGTGTAATCGAGTAAAGCGAAAACAGTGGACACACCTCTGAACACTAATACAATTCAGTGGGAAATTTTCGCTGCGAGCTTTCACTGTGCGAAACAACATCCACTAATGCAAACGCACTTTACAGAGCCATTCATCAGGTGTATTTGAATTAAAACTCATCTCTTTCATCAACAAATCCGGACGTGATGCGGAAGGCAATTGTTGTCATGACGACCGGAAGCTGGCTAATTCGGATGGCGAGCCTGTTTGCAGTGATAAATGTCGGACTTATTTTCGCATTTGTTTGAAACATTATCAAAAGCACATCAAAAACGATGAGCAGTGCACTTTTGGAAAGAAGATTACACCAATTGTGGCGAATAATTCGTTCGCGGTGTCTGACATGGAAAGTGTTGGCGGCTTCGAGAATCCGCTTCGATTTGAGTTCAATTTTTCGTGGCCGGTAAGTGTTTCCGCAGCTTTTCGCTTTCTTGGCGAAAAACACGTCATTCATCATTTCGCACTCTTTGTGTCTTATTGTTCTGCTCTGTTGTTGTCGCGAATAAATGCAGTTTCTCAATTCACACACTTCAGTCTGCGTTTCATCACTTCGAAGAGATGCTCGTTGAATATTCGCCGTGCACTAATACTTCCTCTTCACTCGTTTAGGGCACCTTCTCGTTGATCATCGAGGCTTGGCATGAAACAACCGCAATATCAGGTAAGGTTCTTGCTTTTTCTTTTCTCGCTGCTGTTTTCTTTTTGCTTCTCTGCTCTCTCCCATCCGCTCCGCGAACGAACCCATTGAAAGCAGAGTGTTTTCGCTTGCCAGTGTACAGGTGCGACTCGCAGCTACGGGAAAGACGGTTCGACGGTCGCTTTGCAGCAACAGCGGCAGCAATTACATGGAGCAGAGCAGCTCGTTGCGCTGTGTCTTTATGCAATAAATGCAAAAATCGCAACGAAATGCATGAATATGGAACAGTGTCTCCTGTTGTGTGCAGGCAGCGAAGCTCTGCTGCGGTCGCAACCTGTCCCCGAAAGTGCATTTTCTTCGTCTTCTTAGTTCGATTGATGGAGAATACATGAGTCTTCTCGACAATCTAACCCTTGTTGCTTGTTTAGAAGCCGAATGCTTCTTGTTTATTGTATAATTAAAGAGCATCTTCAAGATGTCAAAGGTTTCCGTTGCGTTTAAACAGCGATATGATGAGCGATCGCAGAGATGGTAGTTTATGATGTTGATGATCATCCTTCTTCTACAACAGTTGGCATAATGTTAGTGTCTCGCATTTCTTCATTTGACTCTGGCTCACTGCTCGTCTTCTTCTTGTGCTTCTTATGGTAGAAAATACCTTATATTGAAGCGAAGGAATAGTGTGGGAACATAGCCGCGGGCGCTGCTCCTCGTGTGTGTGTGCACACATCCATAAAGAAACCCCTCTTTTCTGATGTATGGTTATGATAAAAGAACAACTACTGAAAACTACTGAAACCCCCTTTTAACTATGCTCCCGAATCGTTGCTCGTCGAAACAAACTAATGACGACCAACGAACAATACGATTTCATTCACCGTATTGCACACCGATTGAGATTGAATGCCTCTTCTTCGACACCTTCCGTCAAGTTGTTGCCACCCTCGACCCGTAGCGCACATTTCGCCGCTCAATTTCGATAATCATTTGACATGAAAGGCGATTGCATAATCGAGTCAAGCGTTTGCACTTCTTTCCAAGTAATTTAATTTTTCTTTTTTTTCTGCACAACTTTATGAGTTCGCTTTGTGATCTATGAAGGCATGCGATATGTAGCGGGATTTGCATCTTCAGGAGCGCTAATCAATGCAGGCGCATTCGTTGCCGCTATTGTTTTGCGATAGTTTTTTGTTACGACAAAACCTTGATAGAAAAGCTAGGATAACAATGCCGATCGCGGGATAAAATCGTTTTGAATTTAATGTCGTGTATTTTGGGAGGAATAGATTGGCGAGAAACCAGGAAGTGTTAAACGCGGCTCAAGCCATCGCTAATTGGCAAAGGTTTATGTGCAGTGGTTGATTGAAATTATCTGAAAGCACTTGTTTTACTCGAATACCATTTATGATTTGCAAACTTGGATTCAACTATATTTTTATATAACAAAGTAGCATTTAAAATGTTTTGAGCACAATCCGAGCGCAATATAAAATCGTGACTAGCAATTCGTGCACGGGGCAGCCCCTGATAGTGAAATGACCAAGAAGTTGGAGCAACTGTTGGCTGCTTTTACAAATTCTTCACAGTAAATAATGGTTGTAATGATACAGTTAATGTTGAGACGAGTACGGCGTGCCAACATTGTGTGGCTTAAATTCGTTGTTATCATTTTGTCAAAAATTTGGCCTTTCGAGCCACGCCATCGCTGCTATTATTGCTGCGAGTGAGAGCAGAGCGCAGCGAAGATGAAGTGCACTTCATCAGGCTTTATTGTCGTCGCTGCCTGTCAAAAGTTTTATGACACGAGTGACAAGCGACCATTGCTTCGCTGTGCGCGAATGGCAGACATTCAGATTCCGAGAATCACTTACGCAATGTGCGAAACACGGTGCAAAATAAACGTCATTTATAAATTATTTAGCGTCCGAATCAACGACAGTTTTCACTTCCGTTTTTAGCCCTTTCACGGGCGGAAGCGGCGACGGACGCGGACTCTCGCACCGTGGTCACTATGGGTTTGTGGGTCGCTCGAGGGAGAGGGAGCGAGGAAGTGTTGCCCCTTAAGTATATGGCCATCTGCTAGTTTTTGCGCCACACGTTTGATTGCAAGTCGACTTCCTTTCCCTAATCCAACGATCCATAGACTAACGCTCATTACTTCCCTCTTCGTACCTACAAATGGAAACACATTTGGCCATAAAGAAGATGGGAGAAGAAACCCCTCCCATCCTACTTCTTCATCCGTTGAGTTTTCTCGAACCAATCTCAAGTTTTTGTCCCTTAAGGAAAGAGACGGCAATCTCTGAGAGACCGTGAGAAAGTTTTCTTCAGCTTGTGTTCTTGCGGAGAACAGCTGAAGTACACAACAACAGAACCAAGCGATACTTCTCCGCTGCCAACAGCTGAAATGCATAATCCAGCAGTGAGACGCTCTCACATACGATATACCTGTGAATAGGACCTTCGCGGGAAGCAGGCCCTTCACGTGTAATGAGCGCTGTTAAGCGAAACGTAGCGTTCACTCAACAGCTGAGACTGGCTTTTAAATCGGCCCATTTTTTCTTTATTTACAAACGCTGCGCTCATTACTCGCTTGTGCCGCAATCGGGCTACGCGAGACGCTCTTCACTGATCGCCTCTTGTTTTATCGCCAATAAACCAGTGCCGCACTACAATACACGCATTGTGTTGGCCCTCGCAGCACCGGCAGCCGACAGCGCTTCTGCCACTCTGCGCGAACGGCCGTTGAAAAGTTTGCTCTACAAGTTGCTCGCCACTCATCATCTGTTGGTTGTTTGGCAGCGCACGAAATTAAAAGCACATTCATTATTTCGCAATAATTTGCATCTTAAAATCGAGTCATGATTCGGATTAAACTTGCATTTCGCCTCGATGTGTTTTATGCTAACATTGACCCTCAAATACACAATCGCTCGCTGCCTGTCTGCGGGCGAGTGATGGCAACAGTTGACCAATAAATAACAACTCTTCGGCTTCCATTGTTTTAGCGTTTAAACTGCGATCGAAATGAAATTGCGATGCATTTGATTTATATCTAAATGAAGAGAAGACAGAATCTTATTTCTCGCGGTTACAAACAAAGTGAAGAAGATTGATGGAGCCTTAAATTCGAAGCTCTCGTAACGTTACTTATTAATGATAACTGGCTACGAACAAATGGCGAAAAATGTGCCGATGCCGCGTATTGCTCGACTGCCGCTAAGCCGAAAACTGTCAGTTTTGGTCTTGAATCTAGGAAAGAGCATGAAATGGGTTCGCTTCTTGCGACTGCCATTTAGTGTTCTTCTCTGTCGAGCTATTGTTAACCATACATCATTCACGCTTTTCTGCTCGCGAAACTCACGCTAGTGTTTTAACCTGTTCCCCTGGCTAAGGAACATGCAATGCGAGTGCTGTGCGAAACTCCTCCACCCGTTGTCTCTGACTTGTAGTTGCTTAATGAGATTTACTTTCGCTTTATTTATTTAAAACGTTAATGTTTACAGCACAAAGCAAAGAGTAAAACATTTTTAGAACTTTTGTTCCCAATAATTACCGTGCATTTAACGAGCGAATTGTTTTTCGCTTTCTCACACACCGAGTGTTGCATGTTTTCGATTAAACGATAAGCGCAACTTAACTAATTTTACATAATTAATGACAACACTTTTTCTCGCTGTGTTCTTTTGTACGAACAAAGAACCGAAGCCGGTGTTCACTCGCTTGCCTCTAATCTCGCTGCACCGTTGCGATCGCATTCAATGAGCAGATCGTAGCGAGAGACTTTTCACAAACGCGGCCTCAGAACGATGAGACGACGAAAGCGCTTCTATCCGTCGGGCGTAAAATTAATCGCTTCAATTATCGGTGATCGCGGCGATTGCGAAAAGGGCTGTCGTCTCTTTCAGCTTCAAGCGCAGAGAAGTTTCGCTGTCAGAATCGAGTTAAGTGTCTTCGCGAAGTGCGAACCGAGTGCCGTGTGTGTGAGAACAGTTGCCGAAGTTTCTCACAAACGTGAAATTTATTGTGAGAATGAAAATGGAGCAAAGAACTACTTTCCTTCTCGTCTTGAAAGGCACAGTCGACAAGAAATGAATATTGTTTTCTTCGCTTGTCTCTTCAGTTGTTCGACCACTCGACTTTTGGTCAAGCGTGCTTCCGTCGATAACCATATCTTTACTCTTCTCTTCTCTAACCCGACGAGACACGTTCTGCCGTAAATTGAGCTTCTCATAAATCCGAACACAAGTAATTACCGATCGCTTTACGCAAGCATTAACCGTAAACAGAAAAGTGGCCAATTCCTCGTACGAGTCGTTCACTTTTCCACTATCCATTGCGACCATTCGCAGCTTCATGTGAGAGACGCCGGTTAAAAAGCAAAGCTGCGAAGGTTAGATTACAAGCGAAAGGGTGAAGATGATTGAAAGCTCAAGTTATTCAAATGAAAGCTTACAAATGCACTTGCTTCTCATTGGATTTCGAGTTTGTTGCTTGCATATTAAACTGTGTGCGATAATCTCTTATCATTAATCACAATTTAGGCGCACTCGAAAAGCGGCATTAAAGCGTCAAGTCAATTGTAGCTAATTGTGCACTTTTATTGCAGGACATTCGAACTACAACCAATTAATCACGCGAGTGGCAACGCAGAATTGGTTAAATGTGAAAGAGGAATGGACGAAGAACATAACGCGAGATGATCGCACAGCGCTGACCTACGCTTACCGTGTGGTGTGCCAAGAAAATTACTACGGACCACAGTGTGAAACGCTGTGCAAACCGCGCGACGATTCGTATGGACATTTCAACTGCTCAGCGAGCGGAGAGAAAATCTGCTACAAGGGATGGAAAGGAAGCTATTGTGACAAAGGTAACGTTTGTTTTGACCTGCAACTCGAAATTAGCGATGCTTGCGCGAGAGGCGAAGTGATCAGTCGCCGTATCGCAATCAGTGTCGCACGCCGCGGAAAAGTTGCACACGAGATTGAATTTGGTGAGAGCAGCTCACTTCTTTTCTCTCGCTTCTCATTCATTGAATAAAAGTCGCACAGTTTGGAAACGAGAGTGAAGCAGAAGCAGTCGTATCTCAGTCTCACGTAAGAGTGTCGCTATTAAAAGCAATGCACTTTCATTATCAGCGTTGCGTGAATAATGAAAATCTTGCTTCGACTCTCGCTCTCGAGACCCGATCGCGATGACAAGCGGACATCCGTTAGCATTTGCGACCGCTGCCTGCCATTTCTTCGCTGCGTTCATTTTTTTAAACATTCTTTAAAATTTACTCGCATCGCACCACAAATTAGGTTCGCTCGCAGCGATCGCGTTTCTTGAGTTGTAGTTAGTCGGCGGCAGCAGTCGAAATTCGGGTGCCGTCGTGTTTCACCCTTCGATGCAGACAATCATTTTCTTAAAACCGGTCGAATAATAATTGAATGCGCAAAAAAATGTTGAACACGCACTTCCTCTGCGAAACGCATCCATCGCCAGTGTTCGTAGTTTGGCATCTCTCGACTGCAGCGAGCAGCGAAGGCATGCATAATGTTAGGTGCAGCGAGCGCAATACGGGATTCTGTTTCGGCGAAAATATTTTCGAGGAGGATGCATTGCGAGCACATGCATCTATGGTTGTCACACAGCGGGCCAACGCATGAATATTTACAGCGCTGAATTACTTTCGCCGCTTTCGAGCGAAGGCTGCACTCGAAAGAAGACAATAGACAGAATTGAGTAGTTTTTTCCATATTTATGCGCTTGTTATTATTATTACTCAAACAGAACTCAAACAGACTGTTTAAAGGGCGTTTATCTCGAGAAGAGTGCTCTTAATCCGAAACATGCTCAAGGATTGTGGCTTTTCACTCTTCAAATGCTTTTCATTATTTTTGATCGCTCGAGTCGAGTGCGAGCGGTGATGGAAGCGGCGATCGCAGCTCGCATCCTCAACTTACTCCTTCAATCGATAAATAAACCCCCGCTGCAAACTCGCCTCTCGACCGATTCTGTAATCGTTTGCTTGCTTGCAAACTATTGAAAAACTAATCGAGCGAGAGGAGATGAAGACGAGAGACGAAGAACTAAAGACTTTATCCGCAATGAATTTTAATCGATCACACGCTATAACTATAATGAACATAATAAGACCCACTGCCGAACAACTGTCCGCTAATTTATCATTTGCGCTATGATTGCTGATTTCTTTTCGCATTTCGCTCCTCAGGCATTCGTTTGTTTTATTTTTATTGCCTGCATTGAGCGAGCGAAAGATGCTTGATTTGTTGCCACTGTCGGGTCATTAGAGACTCGCTCTTTGCTCATTCCGACAATCCATTGAGACCGCGGGCCGCAAAGCTGTGCGCTCGTAATTGCTCGCACATAGAGACGAGCATTTACATTCTCAGAGAAATGTGTTTGCGAGCGCGCACTCACTGCTCGAACGCTCATTACTTGAGACTGTTGATTATCTGCCACTTGTCTGTTTTATGGTGCGCTGCAAGCACACGTTTGACCAGCGAGGTCCTACTGACCCATCGGGCGATTGCCGCTTTACCGTTTTTGAACGTGTATTGAGCGAAGAGCAGCAGCCGACGTGCTGCAGAAGGTAGCGCGAACGATGCATTAGCGGCCAGCTAAGCTGTTTTGTCTTGTCTGCAAAAGCCCGGAGCGAAATGAGAAGAACAGCAGTAAAGCAATTTGGTTCGCTAGAAAATGGATACTTTCATTTCTTGCGCTCGTCAAGAATGAAGCGAAAAGAGAAAGCGAGTAAAGAGAGTAATCCTTGGATTTTCGGCAGGCAAACTTTCGCTGAGCGAAGATTAAAAAGCAAAATAATCGTTAAGTCGATAATGCAGTTGAAATATGCTGATTATCCTGACGAAGTGCGACTTAATTCAACGTTTTTA
This sequence comes from Dinothrombium tinctorium, assembly GCA_003675995.1. Lineage (NCBI taxonomy): Eukaryota > Metazoa > Arthropoda > Arachnida > Trombidiformes > Trombidiidae > Dinothrombium > Dinothrombium tinctorium. Next base: position 55,372 of record NCKU01000035.1, on the reverse strand, counting down.
TAAATAGGCTCTGCTTGATAATAGTAATTACTATTACGCTTATTAACTTTATTTACGCTCCTCGCTGAATACTAAATGTACCATTTTCTTCTTCATTTAGCTATTTGTTTGCCGGGATGTCATCAGGAACACGGAGAGTGCAAAGAACCTAATGAATGCAAGTAAGTGATGGCAAACACACACGTACAGCACTCATACGACACATACACACAGACATTCGCAGATTATTTATACCTTTTCAAAATAAACAAATTAAATGTGTTCATTATTCGAAATACTCGCTCGAAATAGCAACTGATGCGCGATGTATGCAATCCATCGCGATTCGCCCTATGCGAGACGCGGGCACACACCTCGCACACTGCTCGCTTCACGCTTTGTGCAATCATCATTCAAACCGAATTTAGGCTAACGAGACGTAAATATATTATTGTGCTGCAAACACTGCAGTGTTCACAGAAGAAACACAAGGCAACTCTGAAATTAGCCTTTGATGTCACGCGTTGATCAGCTCTGTCTATGAAACGCCGCGTTTCGCGCTAACTTTCAATGCGTTGCAGCACTCAACAATTGTCGAACGCTACTCCGCACCAACAGCGCCGAATTCGTTCGCACTTTTCTCTCTCGGCGCGAACATCTAATTCGACGCTTGAAGTCGTTAAATTGCGAATGAATCGCGAGAAAAGCGAAAGGAAACAATTGATTTTCGCTGCATCACAATAAATTCTCGCTGCTTACAGTAAGCACCAAGCGACGTGGTAATTGCAACGAAAGCGCGTTTACAATCAACTTAACCAGTTCAAGACTGCAGGTTGCGGAACAATTTTAACAAGCTAGTCGGCTGCATTATGTTTAGCCTTAATTAGTACACAAAATTGATAAAATATGCGAGCGCGGATTCGCGTACCAACATCGCTGTGAGCGACGATGGCTCGGTTATAATCGTGACTCGCAACAAACAGAATGTTTGATAGAAAAATAAACATTTACAGTGCAGTTGTCAGAACGAAAATAAATGGAGTGCTATGAATGAGAATATTGATTTTAAGCATTTGACAGCAATTTTCTAATGAACAACTCTCTAACGGCCACTGCTCACAGCGATCGCAGCGCGTGGGTCGCTCTCAAGCACAGCGAACCACAAAAGCGATGCTCATGTCGCTGAAATGACTTAATCAAAAATGAATTTGTTTGATTCGAAGGTGTAAATTCGGATGGCAAGGACCGAAGTGCGACCAGTGCATGACTTACCCAGGCTGCATTCACGGCACATGCAACACTCAATGGCAGTGTATATGCGAAGAAGGATGGGGCGGTCTTCTTTGCAATCAAGGTAATTAAACTGCTTGCATCTCATTCATCAAGGCTACTGACCGCGGCTCGCTTCTCTTCTTGTGACCAACTTATTAATACTTGATTAAGCATTGACCGTTCACTGACCGCTCAGCTTTCGCAAGCGGTGCAACTCGACCCTAGCCGCTGCTCCCTTCTCTGGGAAATTTAGCTTTGTGAGAGAATGTTTTTTGTGCGAAACAATGCGTGTTCGACCTCAAAACGCTTTCAAAGCGTTCAGAAAGCAGCGCTTTGCTCAAGAACGGTGTCTACACACGCTGTGGCTTACCATACGAATGTTGCTGTATTACATTACCATGCAAAAGCGCTGTTTCTTCGACTCGAGGCCGGTGCATCGGATGCGAGCGCAATAAATCAGATTAATGCTGACAGGCGATCGCTTCATTCGACGATCACTGATGCAATCAATACGCTTTCAATTTAGATCTCAATTACTGCACTAATCACAAGCCATGCCAAAATGGAGGTACCTGCAAGAACACTGGACCAGGATACTACTCGTGCCAGTGTCCGGAAGGCTTCACGGGCAAAGATTGCGAGACTCCTTTGACTAATTGTGCTCAACAGCCGTGCGTCAACGGCGGAATTTGTAAGGTAAGCACATTGTTCCGTTTGTTTTTCGTTGCTTTTGGCTTATTTTCGTGTTTCAAGAAATGAGCAAAAACCGAGAAAGCGATGAGTAGAGAGCAGCTTCTTTGTAAATGTTTTTTCTGTTCAAACGATGTTCGCGAAGGAGAAGAAACATTTCGTACATCTGCTCGTCTTCTTTGCTCTCCTCGTTTTGTTTCTTTGCAAAATAATGAATTTTGCAAGAGCAGAGTGGAGAGCGGTGGACAGCGAACGCAACTGCTGCATCGCGTCCAGCTGCCTGCTTGCTCGCAACGGCCGCTGAAGAAATAAAAATTAATCAATTCGAATGGCGACAGTTTTTTACGTGCTTTCTGGTCTGCTTTTCTTCTTTAATCAATTGTTTTTATCGAAAGTGAGAACAGCTGTCAAAAAGAGACAAATCGAAGAGTATTAGCATTTGTTATGCAATAATTGCATCGCTTTTCGTCTGCGGCCGAGACATTGCCATCGAAAATGCAGTTCATTTCTAATTGAAAGAGTGTTTGAAGCGATCGAAATGGCGAACAATGGGCTTATTATGAACTGACAGGCCGGTAATCGTTCGTAAATTAGTGCTCAGATTGAATTCAAGCAGCGAAAGCGCTCGCATATTGCACTCGCACCTGAATTATGCTTTCGTTGCCTTTGTTCGCTGCTTTCATTATGATTATTTTTAAATTCCATTGAGTGCATCTCGCGGCAAACGGTAGTCAGTGAAGATGAAAGATTCGCTGCCTTTCCGCCCCTACTCTCCCTGTTGCATCGCGCAAATTTGATCGCTTGCTCGCCAGCGATGAGCGATTTTCGCAGTGATGGCATGTTTTCTTTATATTTTGTTTGCAAATTTGATTAATATTCAAATGATTTGAGGGCGAACTGATTGTTGGCTGCTCGCCCACACGACCAGCACTTGAAGTGGCGAAGAAAAAGTTGGCTTCTTCAAGTGCTGCAGTTGAATAAGTGGTTGTTGTTACCGCAATCAATGACAGAGCCTTTTCACTGCGCTTCCACGGCAAATAGAATTGAAATCGTTTTTGGAGAGTTTCGTTTTTGTTACATGCGATGAAAGCGTAGATTCGAGCCAAGCATGGCTGAGACATTTTGCGAGAAAAGCGATTCTTATCGGCGAATCAATTTAATGAACTGCTTGAGAACAACTTCGTATCGAGAGTTGCATTGTACAATAGCAGAGCTCAAAACTTTTGTGTTCTCTTTTCGCTCGTTTGCGATAAAGCGAAAATTTGCCTTCGCCTCAGGCGCTTAATGGCGAAACGACACGGTTTATTTAAAGGCTTCAATCTTGCCTATTGCTTCGCCATTCGCCGTCTCTTGACACTCGATCGGGATACTGAGACAGTCTCGACCGACGTGAACGTCTCCTTGATGCACTATCGATAACCGTTTTCTTGCGTATTGCTTGCAAGCGGATCTCCAGCAGTTTACTTGATATTTTTGCACCACTTTCAATGCAGACATTTCCTTTCTTTGTTCAGACGCTGTCCCCCAACAATTACACTTGTGAATGTCCACTTGGATATGTGGGCAAGAATTGTGAGACATTAGCCAGCAGCTGCACCGAGAACCCTTGTTCTCACGGAGGCACTTGCGTCGATGGTCCGAGTGGCTACTTGTGTATCTGCCCTCCTGGCTACGAAGGCAAAGAGTGTGAATTAAAGCAAACTGATTGTGATCCGAATCCTTGCCAAAATGGTAAGTCACCAAACATAATCGACAAATAGATGTAAAAGCTTTTTCTCTGCTCAGGAGGAAGCTGTCTCGCAAACGATTTTGGTTACAAGTGTGTCTGTCGAGCTGGATTCACTGGTGATAATTGTGAATTAAACATCAATGATTGTGCTGAGAATCCATGTCTTAACGGCGGAACATGCATCGATGAAATAAACACGTTTCGATGCTCATGTATTCCTGGCTTCGTTGGTGCATTGTGCGAAACGAATGTCGATTTTTGTTTGACAAAACCTTGTGCAAACGGCGGCACATGCATCGATTCGATCAACGATTACAAATGCACCTGTGCTTCTGGTTTTACGGGCAAAGATTGCTCCGTAAATATAAACGAATGTGCATCGAATCCGTGTCTCAACGGTGGGATTTGCACAGATAAAGTGGACGAATTTCACTGCACTTGTGTCGCTGGCTTTTCAGGACCGAGATGCGAATTCAACGCCAATGACACTTCGAGTGATGTGATAGGTGAAAGTGTGACCACAAGCTCTGTGAAAAGTTCCCATCAAAAATTCGAGGCCACACGTGATGGAGAACTGGAAAGAGGAATATCCGAAGATCTTTCCGCAGAAAAAGTAGCATTGATCTCAATTACTTCTGCCATTGTGCCGCTCATGGTTATAATTGCAGTTGGAATTATTCTGATTTATAAAAGACGGAAACGTCTTATGGAACGTGAAGCGAAAGAAGATGAAGACGAAGTGAGACGTCAGAACGAGCATAACTCTGCTCACTTGAAGAATAACAAGTGCCTGGAATCGGGTGCTAATATAATTGTGAACTCACTTGACAAAACTCCATCTTTGTATCACTTGAACAGACAAAAAAGTGCTACTTTGTCTAAACTTACAAACGAGGATTACGATAGTTCCCTAATCTATGCTCGTCAAGTTGCGATTGCCAACGAAACCAATAAATCCGCGTCTTTGTTGAGGACAAAGTCGAGCAACAAACTTATAAATACTGAATGTGCAGCAAATAACGTGCAGAGACCTTTTAATAGAGTTATTATAGAGTCTGATAAGCCAAAGTCTTACACATCGCATCAAGATGTGATGGAAAGGAGGGACTCTTTACCTCATTTGCAGTCAGTTCCTAATCCTTTGCTGAATCGGTGAGTGTCTAGCAGCAAGCTGTTGCGCTCAGCGTGTGAAATGCACTTTGCTAAATCTGTTTGTTTCCATCTTTGCAGTGAGTCTTCAGCAAGCAACTTGAGTACGAGTATAGTCCGAGCAAACGAAAGGGACGCACTAAACAACGTGCACAACGCGTTGCGACCGTCGACTCGCAGCAGCGGAAGGAGCATAAGTTCGATTTATGTGATAGACGATCCGATTTATTCTCAACCCACTTACGTCGACCCTCAGCAGAAACTTTTCGCGACACAAGTGTGATGATGCATCCTACAAATCGTCCCTATTTCTAAGTCCTAATTTATTTGAAGAAAATTTATTTGAAATAGTTGTTGACATCACAATTATAAAAGTGCCTTTTGTACATAAATTACCCGAAAGAAGTTTGAGTTTATTTTATACAGTGAAGAGAACGATTTTCTGTACAATAGTGAACAATAATTTAAACTCGAATGCGAGAGACGAGAATTAGATTCCATTAAAATTATTTATACATTAATACCCAACCGCATGTGTAAATCTCAAATCAAGGAGCTTTCGTTTCGCACATCTAATCGCTTTCAAACCTAAAATCTACCGTCGGTTCGCTGAGACCCAAACAAACTGGAATTAAGCTACTTTGAAGCTTCCACTACCGCTGTACCAACAAGTGTAACAACCGATGCTTTGACTGCATGGCAAGCAAAATGAAGCGCGAAGACCAATTTTTGTTAATAATTTTTTAATCTTGTATATATGTGCATCTAATTTGTAAATAGTTTATATTAATTATGATTAAATGACATTCAGAAACAATTTGTGGGCTTTGAAACTTCGTTCCGAGGTAGTTCTTGCTACTTGTCGAAAGTGTGTCCGCTCTTCAATCAGTAGCGACCGAATGACGGTTGCTGACCGATAGACAAATCGTGTCATGTTAACGAGTAGGATTGAAATGCGAAGAAGCCCTTACCCTCGAAGAAGGGCACGACGCGGAGAATAGCGAAACGTTTTGTGGATCCTTTGTTGAATTCACAATATTGCGAAGTGAGGAGATAAGTTTGCGATGTCATTGAACGAAAAGCACGAGAATGGGAACTTGAACAGGTACAATCTTTGTTACCACACCCTTAATCAAGAATCGCACGCCTCTATTAGCAATGTAATACACGCGTTATTGGCGAATAAATTGGTTAATTTAATTAAAAGTAATCGATAGCGTGCGATACGTTCGCGTTCTATGGTTTCGCGTAGACGTGAAGACGATAGCGAAAGTCGCTTGTCACCGCGCTGTTCACCAAAAACAAAGGCAAATCGCTGCATTATTGAAAGTATTCCTGCGACGAAACGACACACTCGACTGACTCGTGTTGGTCTTCGCACGGGAAGTTAGCTCATCAAAGAAGCTCGAAGCCTCACTCAAGTGTGACTTCTCAAGACTTGAGCTCCCGTGTGCGGTACTATAACGAGAACGGTTCCCACCTTTCGGAGGCATAAAGATCATCAACATCAGAAGCAACCTTGAGTTCTTTTCTCCCAATGTCCCTAATTTCGGCTGTTATGCAACAATGAAATGTGAAAGTTTTCTAATTAAAAATGCACATTTTTCTTCAATTGCAAGAATTCATATTTTATCGCTGTCTCGCTTCAATGAAGTACACAATTATCGCGCACCGCTTCCGCCGATTTAACGAGTAAAGCGCTCATATTTTTCACTTTCCAAGCGTTTTTCCATAAATAAAGTTGTTTTTGAAATTCAATTGTTTGCCACAAAGCGAAAAAATTTCGCTCAATTTTACGTAGCGTTGAATACAAAACTTTTCGCGCACGGCGCACATCATCATTTGTTTCGCAATTAATGCAATTCACAATTTAATAATGTTTAGCGTTAAACCCGTTCAAACTGTATTCAAGCGATTTCTCGCTTCTTTTGTGTCCAAATTATACTTCGAAAACGTTACTTTTGAATTTGTGTGAATAGCGAGTTTTGTTCCTCTCTTCGCTGCGTTCTCAAAAGTGAAGCGAAATGTAAATGCATTTCACGAAAAGATTTGACGAAAGCGCGCTTCCAAACTGTAAGGTTGCGTCTTTGTTGAACGCACCTATTTTCAAAGCGATAATGGAATCGAGAAGTGTACAACAGTTAATCACGAAGATTTTCGGTAATTAGACACACTCCATTACTGGTAACCGGATGAAGCTGATTACTGCTTCAATCCTTTCTCTCGCCTCTTTCGCTGCTCGTTGAATAGCGAATACCGAGAAACTGTGTTTCACACGGCAACGATTACTGTCGAAAGCTGTCAAACGTTTTCGGTTTTTCGGCTTCTTTTTTTCGAAAAATGATTAAATTCCAAAAACTTTCGTTTCGTGCTGCATGAGAAAAGTTTTTAAACTTTGCGTGTGTGCTGCTCTCTGTCGAAGTGATCGCTACTCGTTTAATTAAGACTCGAAACGTAAACGCGTTTCACGCAATCATTCGTTTGCAAATGAATCGCAAGCAGAAACTTTTGTGCAAAATCAAAATACTTCGATGGACGAGAAAAATGAGAGCTCAAAAAATGTTCATCTCTGCACATCTCTCGTGTCATTTCTTTGTTGCTCTGGTCAAAACTCTACAAAAAAATTTCTACTTTTTATAATAAATGGAAATTGAACAGGAAAACCACGTTATCGTAAAAAAATAAAATAAATAAATAAATAATAATTAAAAAATTGCGCCAAGCGAAATAAATAAAATGTAAAATATGCTGAATTAAAATTAAAGAGCTTTTTAATTTTTTAAATCATAATTTTAAACTCTTCGCTCGTTTAAATATAGTATTTCAATACGAACATTTATTTCAATAAAATTTGCGCGCCAGCTCTCATTTTAATAAATGTTTACTCTCATCATGATTAATTTTCAACAACTTTTTGTTTCCTAATTAATCTTGTTCGCAATAACGCAAGCGAATATTTCGTTGATTATTTAAATCAATTAGGAGCTTAAAAACTATAGCAAAAAAATCAACTTTTTGACTTCTTAAAGCGGCTCCGTAAATAAAGTGTGAAAATTTGCACTTAATTTATTTATTATCTTATTTAATTTATAAAACTTTACATTTTATCATGAAAAGTGTCGCATAACCACGGTTCACAATATCAAACGATAATTTCGCAGGTGAAAGCTTAAATTTAATTTATTATACCTAAAAGTAAACATTGATTAAAATTTTAACGAAAAAATCGCAAAACATCACTCGGTTTTTGACTTACCTCTTCACTATCCGTAAACATTAGCCTTTTGCTTTTCTTAGTTTTTATGAACATTCAAGAGATTCTACCAGAAAAGAACAGAATAAACGCGAGATTCGCAGAATGCGTCGGATTCATTTATGGCGCTTTTCTACTTTTTTTGCGATATTTTTTTAAATTTTAATTCTTCACGACTTATAAACGAACATTCGAAGATTATTTCAACCATAATTTCGAAATAGATGCTAAAATCATTTGTTAGCAAGTGAACAAAACGGTTCGATTTTATAAGATTCATTCTGAATTTAAAAATGATTTGTTTACTCATGGACTCAGAATGTAGTAAAATTGATGAAAATGGGTTGAAAAATTTTTTTTAAAATTAGTTCTGAATAACTGCAAAGTTCCATAGCAAATCAAATGAAAAATAAAATAAACGACAACTAATGTTATTTTGATCTCTAATTTATTATTAACATTTGCGTGTTAAACTAGTTAGTTGATATTTACAATATTCTCGCTGTTTTTTTTATATTCATTGAACAAACTTGAATGACGAAAAGATATTTTAAGTAAGTTGAATTTACACATAAAACCATTTGAAAAATTCTGCTCGCTTTGAATATATTAAATTAGCTGATCTTTTCACAGAATTTTTCATGGCCTACAAATATAAAAAAACCGCATAAAATATTCATTATAAGCGAACTTCAAAGTTTTTGAATTGATTATAAAAAAATATTTGCCGTTCAACAAATGAGCTTGTTTCGAAAATCGCGTAAAAGCAATTCAATGTATAAAATTCGAAGAAGTAGTAAGTATTTTATCGCATGTTTAATAATGCACAGTTGTTTCGTTGCTTTATGGTCACTTTTAGTGTTGAAAATGTGAGTTGGAAGTGTAAATTTTTAGCGCTCTTGACTGGATTTAGTAAAACGTTATCACACTCAACTTTTGATTGGCTCATTAGTGCCAAACACTCGTTTTTAATTTTTTTAGGCTTTGGCTGCTCATTAAAAATTTGTATCATTTGCGATTTGAGATGAGTTTTCATGCTTTTTTGTGTTTCGTTTTGGATGCTTTATAAAATTAATAAGTGTTACAATAATAAAGCAAATTTGGATATAAAATTTGTAAATTCAATAAATTACACGGTGGAATTGAGTTCATTTAAATTTTTATCAATTCACTTAACTGAAAGCGGCGCTTATAATGAGAGTGGTCAAAAAATTTAATCATTTGATCATCTAATCAACATTTAATCAAGTAACCATCTCAATAGTCGAAAATCATAAAGACAAAATAAAACGCATTTAAACATTAGAAACTGTCGATTCTTTCAAGACACTAAATCGAAATGATGAGATGTTACAACGAATATACAATAAAAAGTGAACGAGGTAAAAAGCTAAGTTTTCAAACAAGTTGATTTGCATATTTTTGTATCTCTTCACAAAATTTCTTTGTATATTCTGCTTTGCGACTTTTTATTTGATTAATTTACTTGTAAACCCTTTTGAAAAAAGTTTAAAATTATTAGTTTGAAGTTGCTGTCGATGTCTACGTTGTGTGAGCGATCGTCGATAAGTTTTTTGTTTCATATTTATTGCAAATATTTTTTGAGAGTATTGAAGGCAATCTGAAAAACGCTCGCTGATTTGAATATGTAGTGAACACACGTTGTTTAAAGACATAAAAATAGCATCTGATGTCTTTAGCAATTACCTGGTTTGAAATCCATGTTATTTGACACTGTCCACTTTTTATTGCATATTTGTTTTAAGATTGTTTGCTTGCATTCATTTTGATTGAAAGACTCGAAAGAATAGCGAGTTTCTTAAGTATCTTTTGAGCTTAATTTTGTTTGCATGATTGACGACCATTGCGATGGTTTAATGAAATGCTCAAATGGTTAACTGTTTTGACCACCTCGTTATAAGCGACGCCTTCGGTTGAATGAATTGATCAATGTTTAAATGAACTCGGTTTCAGTGTACTTAACTAACTTACTGTAAATCTCGTTTTGCATTAACTTGTCTAATATATTTTCTCATCGTCTAATCTTGCGTTATTCAAAAAATTGATTTTAAAAATTTTATTTCAAAGCACCATTTTTATTATCTGAGACCAATTTTTTTTATGAATAATGGAATCCTTCGTCTGAACGAATTAGTCTGAATCATTAAAACACATTGAAGACTATAAAGTTTAAATTACAATTCTAAAAAGCTTGTAGTCATGAATATTTCTCTCAATTATTTTAATTGAAGAGAATTTCTTTATTTTAACAAATTGCAAAAACAAAAAGTTAAAAAGGCGCTCTGCTTCGATCGAAGCGTAAATTTTCTTTTTTTGAGCCAAACTTTGTGTATCAAAGAGTTACGTTTAAATTGTAAGATCAAAATCATTGCCTATCTTCTTCATTTTTTTCTTGGCACCGATGCAAAAGTGATTATCGAGAATATTAACTTTTAAAAATATTTCGAAAGATGTTTTTCAAATTTTTATGTTGCAAAGATAAAAATTTTACGTTATAAAATGCAAGCTGACATCGTAAGATCAGTGCGATTCATATTCTATGTTTACAATGCTTAATGCTGTTTTTCAATTTAAAACTAAGCGAAGTGAAAAGACAAGTGTTTCAATTACACCGACTAGACAAGATTCCGATTGGTTCTAACTTTTCAGCTTTAACTGTGTGAAGTCACATTGAAAGGTAAGTTTAAAAGAGATAAAACGATAAATGTCGTGACTGAATATGCAAATATTTCACGTTTAAATCTGCATTCAAACTTGTTCGAACTTATAAATGTCAGTTTTAATGCTTTAAATAGAGCGCGTTGAAAGCCACACAATGCACGCGTTTGCAGAGAGCTTCACATTTTAGATACACTGAACCGAACAGCATCAGTAACAGTTGGATTAATACTGAAAAGCTTAATTGTTTGAGGAATTTACGTTTTAATTACTATGAGGATCGGTCAAAGCACAGAGTATTTATTGTTTGCATTTAATAACCACAAAGGAGTCGAATTCGCTTAATAGAAAATTGATCAACCTGTAACCGGCTTAAGCATATTATTCTTCTTAACTCGCAACAAATTGCGTTGATAAGTTATAAGAAGCGAACATACACAGTGAGATTCGGAATATAAAGCTAAAATTGACTGCGTATGATGGAGAAGCTTATGTAATCGCGCTTTGATCGAAACATGTGTGTTTTTTCAATCAAATTGAGTAAAGACACAAACTAAAGCAGCTCGCAATGCGTCACGCTGATAGGATAAAAAGAAGCTTAATGTAGAAAATAATTGCTTGAATTTACTTTTGTTCGACTCTTTAATCAATCTAAAAAGCTCGTTTGCGAGAAATATTTGCTTCAAAAGCCGGCGCCAACACTTGCTTCTCCGATTCGGCTTAGTTCAAAATTAATCAAGCTCAAGATTCTATCGCATAATTGTAGTTTCACATTAGCTCCATTTTTTGCAAATTAATTGAATATTTGAGTTAATTTCGAAACGATCGATTTGTGAGCTTTTCGAAAATGTTTGTGCAGCTGCATTTTCATTCAATTCCATCTTTCATTTAGGTTCAATGCATTTAAGTGAACAATTTTCAGTTGGTTATTAAAAGCAAGTTTTAAGATTTTGGCGCAATGAAAGGGCAGAAAAACGCAAACCCAATGATTTCCAATGATTTTTATTCGCTCACGCTGTTATTGTCTTATTTTTTGAAACGATTCTTGGCTCGTAATTATGAATAAAGCGAAATGTTAATTTGTGAGGCGAACAAAATTACATTTCAAACGATTCTTGAGAGTTGATCGCTCGTCGATTTCCAAACACAACGAAGAATTAGACACACTCCATTACGGCGAAAGTATGAAGCCGTATTCGAACTGCCAGCGAAATCTCTTCCCTACTCACAGTCCCGAATGCAAATACCAGGAATCAGTGTTTGCGCTGATTATCGTTCGACTGCTGTGGAGTGCTGCACTTTTCGCACAAAAAACGCTGTTCGCTTCAAATGCGCCAACCTTCTACCCTTTTTTTCGCAATGATATGAGAATGACTTGCATACATGTTTTGAAAGCAGCCACTGTGTAATATTCAATTGTCTCACGTGCAACGCGCAAAACGCGCGCTTTCGAGTAGTGACAGAATGTCACGCTTTGTTATTGATGAACGCCGAGCTTTTCATTGTCATCCGTTGTTTACGCGAAAACCTTTCGATGACGATAAGGGCGATAGAGCTAATCTTTTTGTGTTAATGAAACAAAATCGTTTCTAACAACCCCTCTATACAAACCAACGATATTTACTCTCATGTTACTACGTTGACGTTTTATCGCTTACGTTTCGCGTGAAATCACTCATCCATCAAATGTTTCATTCGTAATCAATTAACACTAGGTAAATAAACAAAAACACGCCTACGAAAAATTCGTCGGCTAACGAATAAGAAATGAATATGATGAGTATGAGGCGATATGAGGCCATTTATCGCGTTTTGGCCTTCCAAAGCTCGCTTCGAACATAAAGAAAAGTGTTTCGTAGCTCGGACACTCTGCCGGCATGTTTTGCTACTTTATCAGCATAAACAGGTATACTTAATGTAAATGATCGCAAAATATTTCTGCATTAGCTGTACGATAAAAAAGTTGGAAAATCCGCTAACGATGAGAAAGAAGAAATTAGCAATGTTAACCACCTCTAAAGTGTTTATTAATTATAAATCATTCTCGATGCATTTGAATATGAGTGATGAAGCGTGATTTTCAGTATAAAAATAGCAAATAGCCGTAAGAAGCAATATAATTGATATTTTTGAGCATCAATTGACTCGAAAATACACAACTTGAGACATATTAATTAGCGAGCTCTGCACTTCGAGAACCTGATTTTTGAATGTTCCTCTTGATAAGATAAACAATTAATTTGTCCGAAGCCGCGTTTAAAATCGACTTCGGTCGAGCCGTTTCGCAAGCATTTCAAGTTTTGTTTCACGCACTCATTGCATGTGCACGTCTCTGTCAAGTTGTAGAGGTCTACGCATTGTGCACACACAACCTCGCATTGAACCGATCGATTCGAAATGATGCAATAAAACTGAATGTTGCGAGTAGAGAAAGTCGGCTTCACCATTTACCACCAATTATCTACAAATTTTCCGCTCGAAAATTTGCCGTCAAACCACAGATACGAGTCGATAAAAAACATGTGCGCTCGTTTCCACCACAAATGTTTGGAAACACGTTGAATGAAAACAAATAGTAAATAGCAAATAGATTGTAAACACAAATGCACGTCTAACAATTGTTTTGGAGAGAATGGAGAGAGCACAATTTTATTGATTTGACTGCTCGCACAATTTGTAAATTAGTGAAAATTTGATATGTTCAACAAATGAATCGAATCGTATGAAAAGCAATTAGAAACGAATGCCAAATGGATAGCGGATAGGAGCGAATGTGGGCTGTAATCGAACCGACGGTAATTATCGGCGCTAATAGATACTGCGAGTGTATAGAAAAAAAACTAATGTGCAGTCGGCAAGTGAATGTACAGGTAGAAAATGAGGAAAAAAGGAAACGCGAGAAGCGAAGAGTGAAGCGAAACGCGAAGAGGCAAGAAAGCGGCGATATTACATCAGAAGCTGAATGTAGTATTTAAAAGCAAGGCTTCGCACTGCTCGCATTCATTCCTCTCTCTCTACACACACGTTACAGTTTATAGTTTGATTTCGTTTCGAGAATGAAGCAATCATTGTTCGCCACTATTTCTCGCCGCAACCGTGCCTCGAATCGTTCGCGAAACTCTCGATCTGTATCTGAACTTTCTGAACTGCCGGACCTCAATATACCGAATAGTAGTTGATGCTATTTCGCTTAGCTCACTTGCTCAATATTTGCGAATTATTGATTCTAATATATTTTCACACTCCTCTTCAAACGTTTTATTATTTAAATTTGAACGAACTTTTCGTGTTTCTTTCAATTGATTCAATTACCAAAAACTGTCTATTTTCAATTCTCTACTCATCAACGTGTAATTCTGTCCGTTTCTTGTCGCGATCGCAATACACTCGCCAGATTCAACGAACGACACGATGTCAAACTTATGGGTGTTTGGCTATGGATCGCTGGTTTGGAGACCGGGTTTCGATTACAGCGAAAGCCTAATTGGCTACATTTCCGGGTTCCAAAGAGGTTTTTGGCAAGGAAGTGATGTCCACCGAGGTTCGGCTAAACGGGTAAGTAATCTGTTGTTGCCACACGCGCCGCGGTCATTCAACTTGTCTGCCCACACGTTGTGTCCACTCTTTGCCATTTGCGGCACTTTCGACGCTGATTTCTGAGCTTGGCTCAATACGAGCGGATAAAGTGACCCATGCGATGGTATCGAGTAATTGATCGCCGACTCAACACGTTTAACTCAGTCGATTTCCTCTTTCGCTTTATTGAATGCATGCAACCGTAATTCTCTCACTTAGACCGTTTTCCTACTTCCGATTTCATATTTTCGCAAACCGATCGCCCAATGTGACTAATCAGCACAAGGCGCAAACAATCCGACTGTTGAAGCACTATTCTCGGTTTGTTTGAGAAAATTAACTTTTTTGGCAATGAGCAATTGCTATTGAATTCAAAGTTTACATATGTTATGTGAACGGAACAAAATTCGAAAACTCGAAATTCTGAAAAGGATATGATTATGTGGCGTCAATGCAATTGATCCCATCAGTAGTTGAGAAATAAAATTTAAACGAGCTTTGAATGACATTAACGTTTGATCAAATAAAGAGACGCAAATAGCATTCGTTGATTTGCAAGTGTTGGCGAATGTGTTTGACGTACGCTTTTGAACTCAATTTCGACTCCACTTTTTAAGCTTTAAAAGTGCGCAAACGTATGTTGAAAAAGAAGAACACTTCTTTTTATTGCGACCACCATTTCAAAGAATAGAATTTCAAGTAAAATTCTAAATTTTCAAGTCTTGTTTTGTGGCGAATGTCGCTCGAGAAGCGTGACCAAACGCCCGAGATTGGCTATTCCATCATCATCCTGTTTTTCGACTTTGAAAATCGCATTAATTCGACGTATTTGCAAAGCACTTGTCGCTTGCCTTTTCTCGTATCTTTTGCTTCTGTTGTTCGCATGTTTCCGCGCGTTATGCACGTGTTGCGAGTCTCTACATTTGAATGAATTTATTCCGAAAGGGCTTATCAAACAATGCTTCTATTATTAGAAGGGCGCTTTCGGAATCAATTCATTCATTTGTTGATCGATGTTTCTTGCTGAGATACCCACACAATTTAAGTGCAACACTTTTTTACAAAAAAAAAGCATAAATCAGAAAATCTGGAAAAAGCGAAAACATAAGCCGTACGCATACACAAAAGCTTAAAAGTGTAACAAAGTCTAACAGAAATTTAATTTTCTTTTCAAAGCTCGGGCGCGTGGTGACACTCTTGGAAAACGAGAAGGTGAGTTCTACGATCCATGGCCTCGACTCTCACTTTTCTTCTCAACTCTGCTCGTTTTCCTTTTCACATACAACGTCAAGCTTTTTTCATTTCTTTGTTGAAGTGCGCACCGTACTCTATAACTCTTCTCATGTTTTTTGTGTCTAAAATTGAATTTCACAATCGAGTGCATTCAACAAAAAGGATATCAACTTAATGATTGCATTGAACAATAATTCATAACTCGTACGTGATTAGAGAAAAGTTGATTCTATTTAAACATTTCACAGTCGAACGCAAATTGAAATTTTATTTCTTTTTTCTCAAATTAAACAAGGCAAAATCATATTGAACAAAAGTATTAAGCACAATTTATCTGTCTATACATTATTTACAACCCACTTAAATTTTTAGCAAATTTGCAGTTAAAAATGTAATGACAATGAGCAAAATTAAGTAAAATTAGAAAAGGCGCCGTGCTAAAGTAACTGAAACAAACGCACCAGCCGCTTTGCGGTGGCTGAATGAGTAAAGTCGCGCTAGAGAAGCTGACTCTAACAGCATTTGGATTCTACCATCTCATTCTCACTCAAACTGGGCTGAGATTTGAACTCGCGACGCTGTGATTGCAGAGTGCGCTCGTTATAGCAACTGCACAGAACGATTCGATTGCATTTCTAGACGAATTCATTATTTGAATGAACTTTAAACACTATATTAACGAAAAATTATTATTTGCTAGTGCATATTAAATTGTTGCAGTGAGCATTTGCTAATTGAGTTCAAAAGTTTACATAAATCGCAAAACACCAACGCATTGTGATCTTAACCCACCATTCTTTTAAATGAACATTCGAAGGTGAAAAATCTTTCCAGGAAAAACCTCGTCATTAGTAATTTTAGTTTTGATAAAGCTTTTTGATCAAATAGATTTCAACGTTCAAACACTTGACATGAAAATCTTAATGCGCTTTACTGACATGATTTTGCTATCTTTATATCAACCACTTTTCACATTGGCTTCAAAATTTCTGTCAACAACAATTTTAATATTTTGAAATAATTTTAGGAAGTAACTTGGGGTCGAGCCTTTCGCATGAAAGATGAAGAAACTGCGCGAGCCTACCTGGATAACAGAGAATCAGCATTAGGTGGCTATGCAACAAAAATCACCACATTTTACCCCCGTGATCCAAAAGAAGAACCATTCGCTGTTCTTGTTTACATCGCTCTGCCATCGAACTCCCTATATCTAGGTGCCGATAGTCCATCGAAAATGGCTAAAGATATCGCTGAAAGTTGGGGCACTTGTGGACCTAATGTCGAATATTTGGCAAAACTGGCTGCTTTTATGCGTTTAAATGTTCCTAATGTTTGCGACGACCATCTTTTCACTTTAGAATCTCTTGTGAAAAAATATTTGGAAACATATAATCCAATTTTGCTACATTACTTCGAAGATGCAGTGATAGATGATAAAGACATGCTAATCGAAGCCTGGAACAAAAATAGTTTAACAGACGAAAGTGAAAGAGAAAGCGAACAGAAACCAAAGCTGATGCATTTTACAGACATCGTTCCTTCGCGGTCTCTGCGTTGTGTGAAAAAATAGTTCCGATTTTCAGTTTTAATTTTTTTTCTGTGAAAAAGTTCACCTTTCTGCATTTATTCCTTTCGATGCATTTATTTCAATTTGGTCGAATTTTATTAATTATTGAAAGTTCGCCTAATTTAATCAATAAAACGTTTCATTTGCTTTTGGGGATAAACAAAATTGATGTGCTATTTATAAAGACTTTCCCACGGTTTGTCGTTTTGGGTTCTTTTTTGGTATATTTATACTGTTTGGTGCGCATTTCGCGTGCCAAAAAACAGGTGAAAGATGTCGTGAGAAAATCTTGAAGAAAACTCCTTCCTTCGGGCAGAAGAAACCCGAAGAAAGTAAACCCTTGGTTCTCCACAGCTGCCAAGTTCTGGTTTCACAATGTTTGCTGTTGGGAGCTCGCATTTTGCAATCGCCACAATTCTCTCGCTCTTGGTGCAATTCTAAAGACAATTCACTTGTTTATTATCCGGGCGCGCAACAACCGTCTATTTCCAGAAATATTATTTATTTTTAAATGGCGTTCGAAACGAGCGAACAAAAATCAGTGCGAAAATAAGGCGCATCTCGACTGTGAAGCTTTTACTACGAGCATAAAAGATTTGCGTCTTGAAGAAAGCTTTGCACGTGAGACGAGACTTTCTTTCCCACGGTTGTTCACTGCACGCGCAAAGCTCACTTCCCTTCGGGCGATCGCCGCCACTATTTCCTTATGTGTTTTGAAAACTTTAGACATCGATTTCGAAAGGCGAGCAGCGCACAGCAAACACCTGTCGAGGTATTAGCCAAACGTCTCCAATGTGCAGCAAATGTTCTTTGCAGAAACCAATTTTCAAATTAAAACGCAAAGCGCAGAACTTGCGTTGCCCTTTCTTTCTTTCTCAGTTTTGCATAAATTCGCAACTTTCGTCAAACGAATCACTTTTGACGATGGCTGCTGCTTTTTTCGCAATTTATTGCGGGAAACACACTTCGGAAGCAGCAACTTTTTGGACGCGATGCCGTCAACTTTCAAATGTGATGAGAAGTGAAAATCTCGCTTCCTTTTGAGAAAACCGCTCCTTTCGCTTCGCTTTTCCCGAACCTCGCTGTTCACACTTTTCCACTTTTCTCAAAATAATCGTTCAGCGTTTGATTTATAATCAAATTAAAAATCGTTCGATACGCGAAATTAAACTTCGGGTTGTTCGTGCTGCAATTCACCTTTCAAAAATTATCGATGCACTCGCCCAGCAAATTGAAAACTTATTGAAAATCGTTTCTTCACTCGTCTTCCGTAGGAAAATGACCTCAGTTTTTGCGCCCAGTGCTTGTGTTTGAACAAATGACATTTAAGCAAACACTTAAAAAGTTTGGTTTTGTCGATTGTTCTATGAAACAAACACGAGTGTTTGTTTTTTCTTCGCTCTTTCAATATTTGAGCATCTCCAAAAAGCCGTAAAAAATTCATTGATAATTTCGTAATGGCGAATGACTTTCCCTATACACACCGCGTTTTAAAAATTATTTTCTTCTCATTTTTTTCGATGAATTCACTTTGCAAACAATGTCACGCAAAAAACATTAATCGCTAACTAATTACTGATTTGCTGCTTTTGTGATTTAAAAGAAGCTTCTGCAGATTAATGCGAAATGTGTGTTTAATATTCACGCTCTCTGTTCTTTGGCAAATCTTATTTCGCTCCTTCACGAATTTATTTAATAATTAATGCAAGAAGTGAAGCAGCAGATGCACTCGATTGAAGATCAAAGTCGCGTCGACTTCATACGCAAAAATTGTATAATTAGCACGAAACAAATGAATCGAGATTAATACGCAGCCTAATAAGGAATTAGCATAATTCATTTTTCAGAGACTTCAATTTTTTTCAGCCACACACAAGTTAAGTGAAGCAATTTTCTCATATCTAAAAGGATGATGTAAGGAAAAAGTTATAAATCATGGCAAGTTTTTTTGAGAAACTTGAGTGAAAGCACTTTCGGGCAGTTCTGTAATACAAAGCAGAGAGAAAAACTGTTAACTACATTTTTATGATGATTCTGTCGTGATTCTCACCGAATTAAGCAAGAAGCAATTAATTCATTGCTTCCTTAAGCCAAGTTCCAAACAACTAAAAATGTTTTCACAACAATAAAGTTGTTTGAAATTGAAATTCGTGTTATGCAATTGAAACTGTTTTTCATCACTTCTTTTTAAACATCATTCAAATCGATTCGATTAATCACAAAGCAGCGATGCAAAAATTAATCAAAATTTCTCGAATAATTTCTTCAACGATTCAGACTGATTTACGATTAATATTCAAAAAGTTTGTTTTGGAAACTTGACCGTCGTAACCTTTTCACAAGTTTGACAATTCCGAGCTGCATTTAATTTATTTTCTTGTTAGCTTCAAATTAATCATTGATCATTGTCAAAAATATACCAAAATAAAAAATCGAGATAAACATAACAACCAAAAAAATTTTCGAAAATTAAGAGTGTGATTCAGTATTATTGGAAATATGATCAAATGATGAATATTATTTCAAGTTTTCAAACAAATAAACTTTGATTTCGACAAATGATTATGCTTTTTACATTTTTGAGAAAGAAGTTTAAAAAGCAAGTTTACAGATAGCAAGAAAGGTTCGATTGTAAAATGTTGAAAAATCGTTAGTTATTGACTTATAAAAGAGTTATCTTATTTTTCAAGAAGCAAAACATGAAAAATTCAGAAATCGATATTGACTGGCGTCGTCCATATCAATTTGTAACAAGTTAATCAACAAAAGCATTTTCGAAGAAGCTCAAAACTGTAAAATTTAGTGAATTGCAATTTAAAAAAGAAACTTTCTAGAACAAAATATCATACGCTTAAAATGTCAATAAATTCAACATAATTTTGTAATATTTCTTTTGAACAGTGAAGTATGTTCGACACACACTGATCGCACAGAAATCTTCAAATTGTTGTATGTTTAGTCTAAAGAATGTTTACAAACAATGGAGAGGTTTCTATGCGATTGAGTGTATGTGAATTTTTTGATGACTCTGAACAAAAAATTTCTCATTTTGCGTGCAATTCTAGGCTTAGAGATAAAATTCTTTGTTTAAATTATTTCCTTAGTATTGTAATAAGTTTTACAAGGAAATATTGAAGTCTTAAACATTTTCCTCTTAATTGAAAACAAGGTTTTCAAACTCTCAAGCATGAAAAATGTCAAAAACCAGTGTTTTTAATATTTCTATTAATAAGAAACCAAAAAATTATCTCCAGCAATAGCTTCATGCATTTCCTTGCACAAATTAACAACTATCAATATGATTGAGTTCTTTTAGGGAGATTAGCACACAAAAAGAAAAGCATTGACAATGAATTTTTTGTTTATCCTTTTTCATCTTTTTCGAAAAATTTAGGCCAAATGAATATAAAGCTGAGACCACTTGCATTTAATCGCTCATATTTCTAGTCCAAATCAGAGCTCGAACGAAACAACTTTTAAAATGTGAGGCTAAACCTGAAAAGCAAAACTTTATATAATTGTGAACTCAAATATGATACCAAAACCGAAAATGAAAGTTGAGTAGTGTTTTGTTCCCGCTATTAAAGCGAATCCGACTTGCTTCTGTAAAGGAGAAAACTAAGAAATGAACAGGCTTAAAGCCGGAAAATGGCGGTTTTATATTTACCGAGAAAGGTTTTGTGTTGTGTGTCAACGGCGTTATATTACAACAGTCCCGAAATCGAAATTCGATGGTATCGATGAGATGAGTGGCGTAAAGAATTTGAGAGCAAAATTTTGAAAGGAAAAAGCAAAAACGATGGCTAATCCCGAAAGAAAAATGGCCTAAAAAGCGGAAATTGAAAATAAGCGAAAAAAGGTGAGAAAAGCGGACGGAAGAGGAGCGCGAAAGTCGCGATCGGTCGATATTCGGTATCGATGCTTGAAAATGGAGGACAAGCGTTCTGCAATAATGGCGGTCATTGAAAGGCACGAATTCAAACGATTAATGGTTGCGTTCGTTTGCAGTGAAAGCGAGACGACACTCGTCAGCGATCACACTGCTCGACGCTCGCTTCATTTTCGCCTGAATTCGCCTCGATTTAACGCTCGTATTTATGGAGTTTTCATTCGTTTTCTCCTATTATTCGAAAAGGTATTCGATTTTATGTCTAATTTTGTGCGAACGTTCGTTTTCATTCGAATTCGTCGCGTTCAGCGTTTTGTTTCGTCGCTCTTCATTCACCGCTCGCATTTTCTTTTCGCTCACTTCTCATTTCGCATTTCTTTTTTCTCTTTTCTCTCATTCGTTCAGTTATGGATTTTAAATCGTCTTCAAATGAAACCGCCTTAATTCAAGGAGTGATCGATAGCGAAAAAGACGTGAATTCGAATTCAGAGAACAAAATCGCAAAATCTTTGTATCTTCAAAAGCTCGAAAACGCTCTCAAATTGGACTCTTTCTTGAAACAAGTGAACAAAATCGTCGGCGACACAAGGTTAGTGCTCTTTCAATCGCCGATTCCGTTTCACCGATCACTTCATTTTTATTCTGACCTAATTATATCTTTTGGCCTTTTATAGTTTGTCGGAAAACGGTGAGGAATCGCAAATCACACCATTAACTAAACAACAATTGAGAACAGCGAAAACGCGTGTTTATAATTTTTCGAAAATCAAAAAGAGCAGAAAGTGGTTAAAAAATATTCTTCTTGATAGAAGTGATTCTTCTGAAAGTGATCTGGACGGTGACAAAGAGTGTATCAACGATATGATAAGATTTCACAATTTGCAGAAAAAGGTCAAAAGAGAATTCGAGGCTGGGTTGGAAGTAAATCAGTATCAGAACTACAGCTCGAGTCTTCTAGCGAGTGGTCAAAGTCTTCTCGTAAATGAAGCCAAAAACAAAAAACCTATTAAAGCTTTGAGGACGGTGACAAAAAAGAAACCTCTAGTGTCTTCTGTTCCTCCTGTAGCTGCAAATGTGGAAACTTTTACCTCATCACTTAACCCCCAAACATATGTGGTTCAAAAGAAAGCTAGTGTTAACGACGATGTTTCAAATCATCCAGCTGCAGAATCTCTGCTTTTGGACACAACCAAGCGAATAAAATTAGAGAAAATGTTGGATGAAATACCGTATGATGCCACATTACCGGATGAAATCTTGCAGAGCGAGTCAAGCGCTAATATAAGTGAACCAGGACCGAGTTGCACAAGTATGAACGACGACATTGTTTATAGTAGTCAATTACCCGATGAAATATTCGACACTGAAGAGTCAAGTGCATCGATGTTATCTCAGTGCTTGTCACAGCCAGCAACATTCGTCAATCCTCCTGCTATGATGCAACCGAAATGTGCAACTGCGCCTCCGACTCCCACAGGGCTTTGTCCTGATAGCCCATCACAAGTTATTATGCCACCTAAAAGTAAACGTGGGCCTAAAAAGAAGAACCAAAATGGTAACCAAGAGGCTGTCTTGGCCCTGAAAAGAAAAAGATTGTGGATTGCAATCGTGAGAAAAGAAATTCCGCGAGCTCAAAAACAAATATTTGCCGCTCGGAAAGAAACGCTAACGAACTGTAAAAGAATGGCAACTTGGTGTCAGAAAGAAAGGAGAAGAACAACTGTTGCTTATCAGAAACAAAATTGTCGCGATCAGTTTAGTAGAGCTCGGAGACTCACCAAGGAAATGCTGGTTTATTGGAAACATTTTGAAAGGGTTGAAAAAGACTACAGAAAAAGAGCAGAAAAAGAAGCACAAGAACAACTTAAAATTGATATGGAGCTGATCGAAGCAAAAAGACAGCAACGGAAACTTAATTTTTTGATTACACAAACAGAACTTTACGCCCATTTCATGAGTAAAAAGATGAGTTCACAGCAGGAGATGTCTGCAGAAAGTCAGGCTATATTAAAACAACTTGATGATGAACCGTTGCACATAATGTCCACGGAAGTAGTTGACGATTATGATGCCAATAGCATGAAGGAAAAAGCTCTAAGCAATGTTGAGAAAGCGTTTAAAACTCACGAAGAACAAACTTTTAGTTATGACACCGAAGTTAATGGTGATCTAAATAAAAACACGACAAGTGCAATGATGCCCGATTTAGGTCAACCACGCATGTTCGAAGGAGTATTGAAGTCGTATCAATTAAAAGGAATGAATTGGTTGTATAATTTATATGAGAATGGTTTGAATGGTATTTTGGCTGATGAGATGGGTTTAGGGAAAACAGTTCAGACGATTGCATTTTTAGCCACACTCGCAGAAAAGCATAAGATTTGGGGCCCATTTCTAATCGTTGCTCCTGCTTCTACTCTGCACAATTGGCAGCAAGAATTTTCAAGATTCACTCCTAAGTTTAAATTGTTGCCTTATTGGGGTAATCCTAATGATAGGAAAGTTTTACGTAAGTTTTGGAATCAGAAATATTTACATCGTGAAGAGGCTTCGTTTCACGTTTTGGTCACAAGCTATCAACTTATCGTTCAAGACGTAAAATATTTCCAGCGAATCAAGTGGATGTATATGATTTTAGACGAAGCTCAAGCCATTAAAAGCAGTTCAAGTGCCAGATGGAAAATTCTATTGACTTTTCAATGCAGAAATAGGCTATTGTTATCAGGAACTCCAATTCAAAATACGATGGCTGAGTTGTGGGCTTTGTTGCATTTCATAATGCCTACATTGTTTGATTCGCACGAAGAGTTCAATGAATGGTTTTCAAAAGATATTGAGAGTCATGCTGAAAACAAATCAACAATCGACGAGAAACATCTTTCTCGCTTGCACAAAATTTTAATGCCTTTTATGTTGCGAAGAATCAAGAAAGATGTAGAAAACGAATTATCTGATAAAATTGAAATTCAAATGCATTGTAGTTTGAGTCAACGACAAAAGCTTTTGTATCAAGCTTTGAAGAATAAGATATCCATTGAAGATCTAATGCAATCTTCGAATAGCTCCACTCAAAGTAGTCAATCAGTAACATCAAATTTAATGAATCTTGTCATGCAATTTCGCAAAGTTTGCAATCACCCAGACTTATTTGAAAGAAGGGATGTCAGATCACCTTTTTATGTTACTTTAGAACCATATTTATTTCCAAAGCTACTTTATGAAGAAGGCCTTTGCTACAATAGCTTTTTATTCAATCCCACCAGATACAAGATTTTGTACAATTTCATGAATATTTTCTCTCCCGATAATGTTTTTTATAGTTTGTTTGGACAGGGAAGCAATCATCGCTTGTGCACATTTTCATTTCTACGATTAATTGGACTCTCAATAACAGACTTACGTGTATTTATCTGCTTAGACTTTATTGAACGGTGGAAGTTATATTCTTTAATGAATGAAAAATTCTCACATTCTATCAACAAAATCATATGGAAAGAGGAAGTTGTTGCCAACGAGTTTCTACTTATTCCTAAGAAAACAAACAAACTGGGAGCTTCATACAATTCAGGATGTCAAAACATTTGGAATTCTTTGCTTTTCACATGGAAAACTGACACTTTTGGGTTCAATGACGAATTAATTTATTATAAGCGAGAAACTGCTGAACACAAAGAAATGCGTCTTAGGAAACAAATGTTGGTTAGCAAAGAAGCGTCTCCAGCCGCAGATAACTCGAATTGTAATAGGAATTTTACATTAGCGCATAAACTTGAATGTGTTCCAACATGTTTACCGAAATTTCTATTCTTGCCATGTTGTTGGGCCACAAATGGCTGTAAAGTATCATCTAAACCTCGTGAAGTATATACTTACGACTCTAAGGCTTCAAAATGGCAGCAATTGCAAACATTGGGTGGAAATCCCTTGTTAAATAGTGTCTTAAATCATGGTAACTTAGATTTGGCTCATACACATCCACATAAATTTTTGCAATTAAGGAATGCTCTCTTTTTTCCAAATCCTGTATATGGTTTATTAGGACTTTATCAGGGTAATGGTTGGTCGCCGATTTCAATACCAGATAAAGAGTCGCTCGTTAACGATTCTGGCAAACTCAAAGTTCTCGATTACTTGCTGACGAAGCTTAAAAGAAATAACCATAGAGTTCTAATTTACTCTCAGATGACAAGAATGATCGATTTGCTAGAAGAATACATGTTACATCGGAAACACACTTATATGCGGCTTGATGGTTCATCAAGAATTTCAGACAGGCGTGATATGGTTGCCGATTTCCAAACGCGTTCGGACATATTTGTGTTTTTATTGAGTACAAGGGCTGGAGGATTAGGAATTAACTTAACAGCAGCAGACACTGTTATATTTTATGACAGTGATTGGAATCCAACAGTAGACCAACAAGCTATGGATCGTGCTCATCGTTTAGGTCAAACTAAACAAGTGACAGTTTATAGGCTTATATGTAAAGGAACGATTGAAGAAAGGATATTGCAAAGAGCGAGAGAAAAGTCAGAAATTCAACGAATGGTAATCAGTGGAGGAAACTTTAAACCAGATACCTTGAAAGCAACGGAAGTTGTATCATTGCTTTTGGATGATGACGAACTTGAGAAAAAGTTTAAACAGAAGCAAGAAGAAAGGAAGCTGATTCGAGAAAAAGAAGAGGAAAATGCATCCAAACTTAAGCGAAAAAACAGAGGAACAAAAGCAGAGACTCAGTCAAAGGTATTCAAACTTTTTCGCCTCCTGACTAAAATAATTGTTCGAATTGCAGTCAAAAAAGTCTGTGAAACGTAAAAAATTAGAAGATTCGGATATTGACTCGCCATCAAGTTACTCAAATTCAAGGAGTAATTGCAATCCAGAATTAGATCCTAGTTTTGACTCTTGTCCCACCAGTCCGTATAGTGAAGTGAGTAAATATTATTATTAAAATTAATTTTTTACTTTTTTTTTCTTTTCATTTTAGCAGTCGATCAGTTCCCTGACGATAGCGCAAGACGATGATAGCAATGAAGGCGCCCTTGTGGTTGATGACGGCGGAAGTCCCAGTCTATCTCGTTCATCGACGAATCAAAGTCCCGATGCAATGAGATTAACACCCGACAGTTTAAGTACACCAAAACGAGGCTCTGGTCGCAGCAGAGGTCGGCCTCGAGGCTCTCGAGCTCGAGGTCCTGTTGCATCCCGTGGTCGCGGCACTGCAGCAACTTTAGCTGCAGCAGAGTTGGCTGGAGCGCAAGCAGGCAAAAGCGCCGCGCTTGCAGCTATGTCGAACGCTTCGACGGCACTAATGAAGCGAGGACGCGGTCGAAATCGAAACAAGATCACATTCACAGTGAATCACGGATCAGCTCAGACAGGCAAAGTGAATGCGGCATCGTTTTCGGAAAGTTATGACGGGAACTGATCTGAAACCATAGGCACATAGTTGAATAGGATGCATTCGATTGATTTGTTTTTAACATTTATTAACTGTTAAATTACTTTGAAACCGATATATTTCAAATTAAAGATTTATGAACCCAACGCAAGTCGCAATTTGAGAACGGCCCGCCATCGATCGAACGAAGGCCGGTCGCTGTACGCGTGCGCGCAGTGAATAAAGGAAATCCGCTTTTAACGTTCGATTCAATTTCCATTTTTTGCGTCTAACGAAAGGTAAGCATTTCGCGAACGCCCGCTTTGAATTTGCCCGTCGGCCGCTCGTCGCACGCGACTCGGACTTGGACTCGGCTCTCGTCGCGGACGCTTGCTGAGAGCGCTTTGCGCGGCAAAGAGACCGGCAGTGAGGGCCGCGTTCGACGACCGACATTTTGCGCGAAAGCAGCGATTCTGCTTTAATGATGCTACCTTAAATTACCATCTTTCGGGACTGAAATGATTTTGATGCCAATCTCTTGTCTGAAACAACCAATTTGCTGCGCACAGCGATGGCACTAAAAACTGACGCAGTTAGTAAACTCAAAACTGACGCAGTTTTACGGTTTCCAGGCTAATAATGGGAACCCGAGTTTATGTCGGCAGACTTCCGTACGATGTTCGCGAACGAGACATCGAGAAGTTCTTCAAAGGCTACGGTCGCATTCGCGAAATCCTGATGAAGGATGGATTCGCATTTGTGGTAAGTACACGTCCGTATCAGCAGTAAATGAAAGGCGAATCGCCACGCAGGAATTTGACGATCACAGGGACGCGGACGATGCGGTGTACGAATTGAACGGCAAAGAACTGATGGGTGAAAGGTGAGGGTCCAATGCGATGAGTGCATGTCTCTGTTCGTGATAGTCGAGTGCATGCGATAGACAGAGACAAAAACAATGCAAGTGGATAAGTTTTTGTCTCTGTCCCCAGAGTCTCGGTGGAGTTAGCTCGTCGCTCTACCAAAAGACCATTCTATGGTCGCTCAATTAGCAGTCGTGGTGGAGGACAGAGACGTCCACGAAATCCTAATTGGATGGACAAGTAAGCATCACGTTTCTTATACGCATTTTTTTCCCTTCCCTTATCTGAGCAGAGTGCATGTTGAATATGCGAGAGGGCCATCACGAGGACGGGGTCGCTTCCGACCCTATGGATCGTCGCGAGGGTATTATGCTAGCAGTCGAAGTGACAGACCTTCTGGCGGTCTTACTTATGCAGAGAAGTAAGAACTTTCGCTAGCTCTGCTGCCGCTTTCCTGTTACCACTCTTGATGACGCTGATGAGGATTCGATTGATGAAGCCGCTGCTGCCCGCGCTGTGATGATCTCTTGTCACCACAATTCGGGGAGTATAACGGCACCCTTCCTTCATTCCTCTCGCCTGTTGACCCTCCTCCGTCCCTTCAATCATCTTTCGTTATGCATCGACCAAATAAAACTTTGATTTCAGGTATGGACCTCCGCGGAACACCGAGTATCGAGTAATCGTGGAGAACCTAAGCAGCCGTGTCAGTTGGCAGGTATGGATATGTTAAGCTTGGCTTTGATTGCCTGTGCTGTGGCGTAAAGGGACGTACATACGTTCGACTTGTGCGTGTAGTTGCGACTGGGGTCACAGTGAATAGCGGGCTCAGCGTTTGCAGAGTATTGCGTTAATCCGAGCCGAGTGAGATGAGGATGGTTAGTTCAGTGGTAGGCAGGCTTCACTCTGCAGAGTGTCGATCCGACAAAACGACAGTTAGTGGTCCCTGGCGAAGAGACGATATGATGGGGCTTACTTTAACGTTAATGTGTGATGTCTTTACACCGGGCATTGGTCAGTCGCACGCTTTATTATCTGTTCTCAAAATGATTTCATTAAAACGCTTACTACGCTGGCTGACTGTGGCTGGCTTACAATGTCGCTGCTGGCTGTCGTGGATTAATCCTCACTATACTGGCCCTGGGTTCCTTTTGTCTCATTGGTTATGTACAGAACGCACAGTTACACACTCAGTTACACATATTTATCGCTTTCCTTGGTTCCTTTTGAGTCTTGTTAAAAGCCGAAGATAAGGTAACGAGTTCTTAACTCTTACTTTAAGTTCACTAAAAGGGTAGGGATGTGCTTGATGGGTACAGTACTGATGTTGGGATGTGCCTGTATTTGTCATTACTTAATTCATTCTCTTCTTACTTATCACTTGTTCTGTTCATAATCCCTTTATATCGTCTTACTTTTCTTTCCGTGTTTGAAGGATTTGAAAGATTTTATGAGACAAGCGGGAGAAGTAACTTATGCAGATGCTCATAAACGTGAACGTAATATGGGGTGAGTCTTATTATGTTCTTGATGCATATTCAACTTATCGCTTTTCCAGCATTGTCGATTTTGCCACTTATAGCGACATGAAGCAAGCTCTTGAAAAACTCGATGGCGCTGATCTACATGGACGTCGTATTCGATTGGTTGAAGATAAAAGTCGTCGGCGTGGAAAGTAAGTCCCTAATTTGCGATTAAAATGTTTTAAATCTCGAGTTTTTAGGAATAGCAGGAGCAGAACTCGTTCCAGGTCGCGTTCTCGCTCGCGAAGAAGCAGTAAATCGAGAAGCCGCAGCAAATCGAGGTCCCGCTCTCGCTCAAAATCGCGTTCGCGTTCAAAGTCTCGATCGAAATCGCCAAAACGCAACAACAAGGATAAAAGCAAGTCTCGCTCCAGAAGTCGCAGTAAATCACCAAATATGAGAAAGTCGAGATCACGATCCAAAAGCATGGATAGTCGGAATAGGTCTAGATCGAAATCGAGATCGCGGTCGAGATCACGTTCTCGATCACGCTCTCGTTCAAGGGACCGAGAGTCAAGATCCCGCTCTCGCTCGAGATCGAGATCTCCGAGGTCTAGATCACGATCCCGTTCGCGATCACTTGATAAGAACGAGCGATCGGAGAATGGCGCCGATGATTAAGTATGCGATTCGAACAATCGCATAAAGAGTGAAAACCATCTGTAAATGTTAGCAAATTAGTTAAGTGAACTCATTGAATTCTTTCCACATAACGAACCGTCAATGTATCTGTTTGTAGGTTGAGTATTAACATTTCATAAATTTTTGCTATCCTTTGGCTGATTTTCAGCTTCAATAAATTGTTCACAAATAAGTTTTCAACATAATGTTATTCAGTATTGTTCACCAAGTGTGCGAACACAATCAGAGTACCGTTTACCTTTATGATTTTAGTACAATAAACTTAACTTTGCGTACACAATGCGTCCTATTCGTTCTATAACATGTAACTCAAATTTCGAATCGCTCGCTCATTTTTAACATATAATCTTATGTATAAATCAATTTTCAGTTCCATTTGATCTCTCTTAAAATTCACATTTAAATTATAAGAATATGTACAGATTTTCGATTAAATTTCATGGATGTAAAAGTTTGAACAAATTTTGTGTTCGGACCCGCATATTCGCCACTGTTTAATGCGTATCGGTAACGGTGATCGTGCACAAGCAAATCTTTGCTCATTCGTGTTTTGAGATAAAGCTTGAAGAGGATAGCAGACACCATCATCAAGCTCTATCCCGAATCTGCCGGCTGCAAGCAAGTAGTATCACGCTACTGAAAATGCGTGCAATCAAAGCGCGCTACATTTACGACCAGCAGATCCACCAGAACGGTGATACTCAGATACTGGTGTACGATGAAATTTTCCACCTCGCTCAAAACACTATTGCAAAGATCACCACACCATAGCATATAGCCTTTCTGATATATTTGACCCAAGTGTACTACTGTTAAGAGAAAAAGTTTCACTTCACAATGGAGCATATAAAACTTTTAATCGGATAAATCTTTCGGAAAAGTCACGTAAAATTGTTTTTTAAATTTTTCGCTTTACAATATCGTATATTGAAACAACTGGTCCATAACTACAATTACACAATTGATTTTAATGATTACATAAAACAAAGATAAAATGCTGTTAGTCAGCGGTTTTTGCTTGAATTTTGAACCCGCGTTTGATCGATTTTAATCGGGTTTATTTTGGATCAGAGTTTTTGAATGCCTCCGATTATTAGCTGTCCGTGTTTTAAAAATTGTTTATTTACGCCGAATGAAATACAGAATATAACTAATATGCTGTTATGCAGAAAAAACGTTAATTTAGTAAAACCCCGATAAAAACCGGTGCAGTTGTAGTCCATCAATGAAAAGAAAACAATTTTTGCTATAAACTTATTTGAAGTATTTTTTATTGATTTTGTTGAGGAAAGTAATGGCAACAATGGAAAAAATTCAAGCAAAACACATCTGAATCTTAATCGAGCTTCTTGTATTTTTAAGGTTAAAAATTTTTAAACTTACTGTTTTATTATACGGGGTGTGTGAATCAAAATATTAAAATGTTTATGTCCTTTAACGCAACCCATGTTTCGCTAAATAACAAAGATATTTGAAATCACACAATGTTAATGTTAATGTTATTTGCTCTTTCTGATTAGGTTGATTTTCGCGAAGCACTATGACACCAATATTTTCTATGTGACCCGCACCATTCTATCGAATTACCCGCACAAGCATATTTTTCGCACATTGAGTTATTCTGTCAAAATATTATTGGTTAAAAGCAAATAAGAGTTTTTAAATTTCATTTATTTCAATCTGTCCATATTCAATTTAATTTTTGATCAGTTACCGGCTTTTAATCGGCGGGGCTAAAACAGCACTCCGGATGTTAAATTAATAAAAAATTCTTCGTAAATTATTAAATCTAAAAAATTTTCAATTTAAAATCAGTCATAAGTTTAGGTCTATGCACCGAGTGGACCAATTTATTGAAAAAATATTTTTTCTTTTCAGAAGGCCGATATTTCAATTTTTTATATATTTGCTTTCATCACTTAATTACCAAAGCGGTTTTTTGCGGGTTATTCCAAATAATTACATCATCTTTAAAAAATATTTCGAAATCCTGTGGCCGACATAAAAACGACTCGTTTTATTCACAAATTTTATTCACGGCATTTCTGAAAGTGCTTACACATTTTCTTGAAAAAATTTACATAAGAAAAAAACATAAAACTTAGAATTTAAAATTTTGAAAGAAAAGTAAAAATGTTTTTGATCTTGACTAGATTCTCGAAAAATGAGAACAATTTTTGATTGATTGAGAATGATTTGGAGTATTTGAATTATTTCGATGTAAAAAGCTGATGAGTTAATAAGTGTACAGTCCCTGGCAAATTTTTTTGTGATAATTTACATTAAATATGTGTGTTTTATGTGGATAAGATAAGAAAACATTCTGAAATTGCAGATAATAAGTTAAAACGTACGATTACCCCTGATGAATTAAGATTAGCAAAGCAAAGATTTGGGCGTAGCCTGTTAGCTTGTAATAAATTCTTCGTGCTATCTTCGCTCGGAAGAATGGCCACTTAAAGATTGGCAAAACAATAAGTTCTCAAGATTTTATTGTTCGACAAAGTTTGGCGAAACTTTTAATCTTTTTTGTTTACAAGTTTTCAAACAATTCAAAAGCGAGAATCGAAGCGAACGAAGCGAAATGTGGCGACAGACCCCGAGAATGGAGCCAAGTTTTGATGAGTTGTAAGGAGAAAATGAATTCAATGTTTGAATATTGAATTTAAAGCGAACGCCGCTTTCTAAAAATGGGTCTTTGCAAATGCCCGAAGAAAAAGGTCACTCAGCATTTCTGCTTCGAGCACAAAGTGAATGTGTGCGAGTTTTGTATGGTTAGTGATCACCCAAAGGTACGCTCCCAAATTCAGTTAATTTCGCTCTTCAGATTCACGTCGAAACTCTCCTATCTTTCAGTGCGTTGTTGGGCCTTATCTAAATTGGTTGGAAGATGATTCCTTTACTAAAGTATGCTCGTTATGTAGGCAAGACTTGGCTAACGATGAATGCATTCGACTTCTGTGCTACCGTGAGATTCTTCACACTATACATTGTTTTCATCTTTTTCTCACTTTTACAGATGTGTTTCATTGGCCATGTCTCAACAGATATGCGAGTGATATGCCATCAAACACTGCACCAGCAGGATATACATGTCCTGACTGTCACAAACCTATATTTCCACCGAGTTCAGCTGCAAATACACCTGTATCTTTGAATTTACGCAAATTGTTGTCAACTGTAGAGTGGGCGAGGGTTGGTTTAGGTTTGCCAATCGTTGAAAACAATCGCAATAGTTTGATTGCGGACGATAGCAATGTTTCTAACTATCAGCGGAATGTGCCCCAAATTATTCACCACAATCCAGTCTCATCGACCACTCCGATTCCAGTGAATAATGTTTCAAGCTTTATTAATTCCTCTTCGGACTCGTTTACGATTTCTTCAAATCCAAGGAAAGTCCACGAAAGTGAAGTTAGATTCTCGAACAACAGCAATGCACCTTTACTAGATATTGACGAAGACAAATATAGGAATAAATCGCCGATGGAGTTTTTGTCTCGGTGGTTTAGGTAAACTCCTTGTCTCTACTCATTAGATTAAGTGCTTTTCTTCAATTAATAGATCGCATGGAGCATTTTCAAGACAGCGAAATTCATATCGGAGATGGATTATTGTCGGAATTTTAGCTTTTATAGCTCTTTGTACAATCATACATTACTTTTTGAAAATGGGACGTTTGACGGCAGACAACGATCCTTTGTTAGACCCGAATTTCAATCCGAACATTCGAGTGGAAGAAAATAATTTATGAGAAATAGTTGTTATTTATTAGTAACAAAGCCAGTTATGAATTACACTTCATTTGAAATATTTTTGTAAAAAGCCCGATTTTAAAGCAGTTTATACTGCAAATGGTTTGTATTGCGATGCAATTGAAGCAGAAATGGTCCACTTTTCACGTTCAAAATATAAGTAATTTCTTGAAATATATCACTACGTTGCGTCTCTTTGAATCCGAGTTTTTCAAACATACGTTGAGAGGCTGTATTGTCAAATTTGATTTTTGCCTCAAACACGTGAATGCCGATAATGTCGAGAGCGAAACGCATCATTAAAAGCAAAGCTTCTTTGCCTTTACCTTTTCCTCTTTCGCTTTTTTCTGCGATCATTACTTCAATCTCTGCTTTTTCGCGCTCACTTTCAGAAAGAAACAAATTAACGTCACCAATCATTGATTGCACTTCACACTGAGTGTGTTCATATGTCTCGCGATTCAACACAATGAAAGTGCACTTATTTTCATCGCGAACCCAACTCTTTTGCATTTCGAACTCGTCTTCGAGCGAAAGAGGCTCAGAAGCAGTTAAGTACTGCAACTCTGCATCGCGCATCCATTCGTGATATTTGGGAACGTGTGAACTGGTGTAAGGCACCAAAACGACCTTTTCACCGAAAATTTGTCTATTTTTAGTCGAAAACGAAACTGTCATTTTGTCAAATACGAACAGATTTATTGACACATGGAAACAATACACAATTACTTCAATTCTTTCACCTGTAGACCGGGCGGCAGCGACTGCTTCAGCTTTTCGGCTTTCTCTCGGTCCTGAATTACTAAAGTGAACAAATAGCGACTGCAACGCACTTTGAATTTGGTGTTATCCTTGTTTCGCTTGATTTTCACCGATTTCGCGTCCTTTCTTCGCGCAGTCAACAAAAAGTCCTTTATTTCCTTGATTTGCTTCGGCATTTTCGACTCTTTTTACCACTTTCCGCCTCTGTTTCCTGTAAAAAAGAAAGAAACGCGATTGTTGTGAAAAGCGAATGATCGAAAAGCTGAGAGCAAACCTTTGAAAAAAAGATTTTCGTCCGTTTTCAAAAAATGGAAACGTGAAAAGAACGGAAACGGATTCGCTGCTATCGTTCGCTGCGCACGCGCTTTCGAAGCATTAAAGCGAGCGTTTTTCGCGCGAAAAATTTTGTCGCTTTTTGTTTTCATTTTTCGATTCGTTCGAAAAAGTGCGGAAAACGCAAAATGCACGAAAACGAACAACAATCTCATAGTCTCGTCACGAACGAAGACATCGTTCACGCGATGGATGCGTTCGGAATCGTTCCCAGCGAGCAATTGGTGGCAAGAGGTTAGCGACGCTCGTTTCTTTTCTTACGTTTTCGGTGCGATCGCCGAACGATTATTGGAACTCTTGCGTTTAGACCTACACTTCGCTTGTGCATTGCTAAAAATGCAATTTTACGCATTCCTGCTTTAGCATTTGTAGAGATCGGTACTACTCCCGACAAAAAAGTGTACACAACAGTGAAACATCACTTACGAAGTTGTATTCTTTTTTCACGCGATTTTCATCAAAATTAAAGATTTTTTAACTTATCGACAGTTTCACATAATTAGTTTAATAATAATTAAGCTAAAATTTACAGCAATGTTTTCATTTAAAAATGTATTCCATCTTTTTTGTTTCTGCCTTGTTTTTCAGTGAAAGATCTTTGTTTGATTTACGAATATGACGCTGATACATTGGTTTCGATGTGGGTTTTCTTCGCACAGCAAAAAAAGTATGCAACCGATTCAATGGATTTTACTAGAATCGAACATTTCGAGAGAGAAGTTCTTCATCGAAATGCAGTTTCAGTTCAAACTGAAAAAATGAAAGCACCTCAAAAGAAACAACAAGTTTCGAAAAATAACTCTTCCAAATTTGAAACCAGTTTATTGTTCAATGAATATGGAGCTGACCTTTCGGATGATTTTGTGAGTTTTTTCCTAATTTTTTATTTCTTTGAGTTTAACCTAATTTCAGGTTTTGAATGACACTGCTCATGAAAATTCTGAAATAAAATCTGACGTGAAAACGGAGAACTCTGAAATGAAATTTGAAAAGTAACAAACATATTCAATTACTACATTTCCAAAATTTTTGTTTCGTTAATTTAGAGCAGAACAAGTCGATGGAGAGATTTTTTACAAACGTGTGGATAACTATTACGGCGAATCTTTAGAAACAAAACAGTGGATGAATAAGTTAAATCATATCTACGAAATTCATCCTTTCGACCGCAATTTTTATGTGAAAAATGCTTACCGTTTCATGCAGCTGAATATCCATCATTGCGCTGAACTCATGCACTCTTTTTTCAATTATATTTCGGAAGCGATAAAAAACAATTGTGAATTCGATTCTTTTGGCAATTTGAATGTCGAATCCAGTGAGGAATGCTATTTTATTGGTCGCATTGTCAAAGAAAACTTAGATGGAAAGCAAAATGATAAGTGCCTTCGATTTGAAGGTGGTCCAACTTCGAAACGCCGCGCATTTCTTGATTTATCACAACTTTTTGACTACTCTCTAATTCCTGGTCAAATTGTTACATTTAAATCGACTTATGATTTTCAAAATGGTCTGAAACCTTCTGAAATAATAGATGAAACAATTTCCATTAATGACTTTTCTAAAGAAGAACTTAACTTATCTGAACCTTTACAGTTAGTAGTCGCTTCTGGTCCTTATTTTCCAACAAAGACCGATGATTACGAACTGTTGAACAAACTTCTGAGCTATGTGAAGAAGACAAAACCTCATTTCATCATTTTAATGGGGCCTTTCGTCGATTCAAAGAATGATTTTATTCTAAGTAATCGTGATATCGATGAATTATTCAATGATTTGATGAACACTATAAACTTTCATCTTTTCGGTACCAATATAAAAGCTATTATAGTTCCTTCCCTGCGAGATTTCAATCATGACTGCATATTTCCGAGTCCTCCTTTCCAAGGAAATTGGCCTCAGCTATACCTTGCATCAAATCCCTGTTTATTAAATATTGCTGGAATAGTAATTGCAGTCAATTCAGTTGATGTGCTTTTCCATATGATTCGCAGTGAATTTTCTAGGTAATTTAAGAAATTAATCAATTAACAAATATAACATCAATCTTTTGTTCCGACAGAACATCAGGAGATCCTGAACCTGGTTTGCGTATGAAACTGTTGTGTAGGCATTTGCTTTCTCAGCAAAGTTTCTATCCTCTCTATCCTCCTGACCCTGAAGTGAATATGGAATACCAAAAACTGGAGTACATTCATCTACCCGTTACTCCTCATCTCTTTTTATTGACCTCAAAATTGAAAAATTTTGCAAAGGTTTATATTGCCTTAATCTTTCTCATTCTCATCTCTATAATTTCAGAGCGTTGACGGCTGTGTATTTGTAAACTCAGAATCACTTGCAAAAGGACATTTTTCTCGTATAAGAATTGAGTGTCTTCAGGGTCACATTGGCTCTATTGATCAACATGTGAATGTTGAAATTTTAAAGATTTGAAAATAAATTCAATATTTCATGATTGTACATTTTATTGAGAACGATGTTTTTATTAACCTCTTAATAATATCTGTCACTTAAAAAAATATTGAGTTAATTGATGAATTAATCAGTTTCTTTGGCATCTTGTATGCCTTCAGGTCCGATTGCAAACATAGCTTCTGCTTCTGGAAGACAAGGCGAATCATAAACTTTGCAAACTCGATTTTCTCCTTTGCTCTTCTTTAGAAATAGTCTAGTTGTTGATGCATGAGCTATTATGTTTCCGCCGATCGGCTTTTTTGGATCAGGATTAAACGCATTCATGCCATCGACTTGTGCTACAACTTGGTTTGTGATGACTACGGCGACTCCAAATTCGTCAGCTAAGCGTTGCAACATCCGTAAAAAACGTGCTAAATGCATTTGCCTATTTGCTAACTCGCCGCGGCCGCAATAATCAGTCCTGTAGAGCGCTGTTGCGCTATCCACTATTAAAACTGCATATCTAATAAAGTCGAATCAGAAAACTTTATTTTTGAAGTTATTTTTCACCTTGATTCGGTCATCATTCCAGCGGCTTGAGCTAAGAGTTGTGTTTGATGATCTGTGTTATACGCTCGCGCATAAGCAACATTCTCAAGAACATTTGCACCATTTACTCCGAACTTGGACGAAATGTCTACTAGTCTCTCAGGTCTAAATGTTCCTTCAGTGTCTATGTATAAGCATTTTCCTTCGCCACCTCCCATATCGATAGGTAACTGGCAAGAAACAGCTAAAGTATGACATAATTGTGATTTTCCCGTTCTGAATTCACCAAATAATTCAGTGATGGACCCAGTTTCAATTCCACCTGAAATTATGTCAAAACAAGTAAGACAATGGTTTATAAAATTTCCACTTATTCAAACCTCCTAAAAGTTTGTCGAGTTCTTTAGAGCCTGTTGTAATGCAAATAATTTGAGATCTTTTTATGTGATACTCAGTGGCAGTGGTGAAACCCATCGGAACATACTTGGCGGCCTCGAGCTGCGAATGGAGAAAGAACATACGTTTGCATGCAGAAACTAAAGAACGATGCAATCGACACCTGAAGTTTTTCTGCTTTCGCCTCACTTATTCCTTTCACAGCAATCAACTGCTTTCTCGGTGCATATGCGACGGATTCGACGGTGTAAAAACCGGATTCCATCAGCTTCCTGATGTCGTTTGATGTGATTCCATTTCCCTTTTCAAAGCACAATTGATAAGCGACGTCTGGAAAGCGAAGAGACAGAAAAATTATTTTACCTCGAGTTTAGCGAGTTTCGAAAAGCCCAATTCCTCCTCTTCTTCATTAGTTTCAATTTGATCCTCCCGTTTTCGCTTGTTTCGCGATGCTTCAACGGCACTCATCGCAAATGGATTTCACTGTTTTTCGCTGAATTCGCTTTCGAACGCAATTAAAGACGCGCGCTTTATTCAAACGCTTTGCAAAGGGATCGTCGTCTTATTGCTCACCTCTGCGTTGATTGCTTTGTTCGCTTCGATCGAAACTTGCTTTTAATTCAGAACCAATTTGAACGGTTGAAACGGTTGAAATCAAAACACAATCGAAGCGACTTTGAATCGGCGGATTCGCGCCTCAAAGCAAATCCTGAAATCGTGTGCGAAAACAGACGGGCAGAAATCGCTCGAAAGGGGTGAAGTCGGTGCATACGGCGCAAAGCGGACGGCGGCTGAAAGATGCAAAGATGACATTCCAAACATAGTTTCATCAAAAGAGGAGTCGTTTTTTGACCATTTGTTGCCTTCTTTTTGATGGCAACGCGTTTAAAATGCATTTCTCGCTTTAATTTCATTTCTCAAACGATGTTCGCTCCGTTCGAATGTCAGCCACAAACGAGTGTCGAAACGGGCATCGATTGAATGTGGAAACGGGTGATTGTGAGACGAACATTTACATGGAGCCCGCAAACAATTACAACAATAATCAACATTCGGACGCTCATTTCTCGCTCTCACCGAATGCTTCCTCCAATTTGGTCTCGTATTTGAACTCTTCTCAACACGCGCCAAGCAACGAATCGTCCGACACACAATGTCATAACTGCCATCAAAGCAATGAAACCATCGCCAATCCTGAGTTTTTGCCTCTTTGTGATCTTTTGTTCAATATACTCTCGATCGCAGCTTATTTTTGTGACGTCGTGTTCGACTGCGTTACCATTTACATATTGTACATACAACAAGATTTTCTTTGGTTTCTCGTTTCTTTTACGTTTGTCATTTTTTCGGGTGTTGTCAGTCAAATTCTATCGCTATTGTGGTATTTCAAAAGCTCAGGCAAAACGACAAAGCTGAAATGGACGCGGGCATCGAATATTTGCATTATAATTACACATTTGTTGCAATGCGGTATTCTTTGGCGCTATTTTAAGTTATTTATTCCCGTTGATTTGTCTTCTGTCAAACACGAAGTGAGAGATTTGTGCCTTTTACGAATGATCCATGCTTTTTGTGAAGCTGCACCCATGTTATTAATACAAGTAAGCGTTTTTGTTTTGGTCCAAATGTCTGATTCAAGTTTTTTTTCAGGTTTACTTAATATGGTGCAAACCAACAGCGAACGAAGTGACCGATCTTAACGTTATATCGGCATTTCTATCTTTATTTAGTTTATGTTGGGCTTTGGCTTCATTCAGCAAAAATGTGCGAAGAAAAAATATGCATAAACTGGTATTGACTTGGTTGGGAGTGATATTCCAGTTTTTGTGGAGGCTTGGGTATTTAATCATTGTTTTGACTTTCAAATAATTCTCTTTTCTTATTTCAACTCTTTAGTACGGTTTCGTCTAGAATTTTTGCGCTCACCGTTTATGCAACAGTGTATAATCATTGGGTGTTTATAGTGATATTCCTACATTGGTTTAGTATGTTTTTATGGCTTCTCACTCCAAAAAGTCTTTTTCACGGCGAAAATATACCTTATTTGAAACGCCTTTATTATTCTTGTTTGATTGCTTGGGTTTACATATTTTGCTACATGAATTTACAAGAGGTAATTGTGCAAAACTATCTCCTATTTTTAATTCAATTTCTTACAGTCAAACACCGTTCATAAAATGGTTGCATTTTACGCTACCATGTTCCTCGAAAATTCTCTATTGTTACTGGTTTCTTTAGGTGTTAATGCATATATTTGGTATAATCAACTAGTGGTTTCAATTGTCTGGGGAGGTTTTGTTTTGGGTATAGTTTTTATGGTCGTATACTACAAGTTTTTTCATATTCGTCATCTTAAACACGTTCTTCTGGCCACTAATTACGATGCATTAGACTTCCCGACTCATGCAATTTCGGAACATAGCAGCCGGCAATTCAATGGCGTCTCTTTAAACTTTAGAAACAGTAATTTAAACAGGGAAACAAAATACGAACTGACGAATCTCAATTCTGCGCCTAACTGCATGATCACCGGCATACCAGGAGTTTTCAATTGTCGTATTAATCCCGCATTGAAAAGAAAGAAGAAGAAACCTTCCACATTTGTGCCTCCGCCGACTCATTCCTCTATACCTGTTTCATCTCATATGGTATCACCTGTTTCTACATCAAATACAAGTCCATTTTCAAACGTTTATAACAACCGAAATGTGACAAAGAGTCCATGTTCCAATCAGCCGCATTCAACAAATCATCTGTCAAATCCTCTCAGCAAGCCTGAATCATGCAGATACTCTGTGAACATAGGTAATTCAAATCCCTCTGTTCCTCCTTCAGTAATTAGAATGAATACTACTTCTCCATTACCTGTTTCGACTCCTTCGCGTATGGCTTCACCTCCAATAACCTCCATTTCGAGTAATTTAAATATTCCAAATTGTAACCGCGTTACATCCCCGATCAATGTAAGCGATCAAGATGGAAGTGTTGGCTCCCGAGTTAATATTCAGCAAAAACTTCAAGAGAAAAAGCAGCAGCAATTACTTCAGCTACGTGAGATTGAAGAGGAAATCAAACAGGGCAAACTAAAACCACATCCATTATGTGGAATTGTGCCTCCTCCATTTGTGCCTGAATCTTATCCTCCTCAATCAAAAGAACAGCCGTGGTTTTCAAACAAAAGAGGAGTCGGAAATCGTCCATTTTCTCGCAAAAATGGTGTCTTACCTCATTATTACTATTACCATCCTGCATTTCGGAGGCTCAAACTTCGATCGCAAACCCCCGAGGTTTTACTCGTTCCGCATTATTTGGATAAAAGCCGAGTGTACTATGATTATCCATCTTGCGTACTGCCACCTTCTGTGTTTTCGAGACTACCTCAGATACCAGTCGAAAGATCGAGTGAAGAAGAAGGTAATTACGCTGATCCTATTGCAGAAAATTTAATCCATGAAAACGCAAAAAACAACGTTCGCCAACAAATGCCAAAAGAAACAAAAGTGTCAAATCTTGTCCATAGAATGACATCCGACATTGAAAGCCAAGTATCACTGCCACGATCATATACATTACCGAGAGAGTTTAGATATTATCGAGGCAACGCTACTGTGGTTGGCGGAAGAGGCAAATATCGCAAGCCTGTTAGAAGTGAACACTTCAACGGCGATAATTGTAACAACTCAAGCGATGGAGACGTTGATTCTGATTTCAACAACGATGATGAAGGCGAAACTACGGGTGTTCCTCAAATAATCAGAGGGCGAACCAATTTCGTGACATCCGCTTTGCCTTTGAGAAAAAGAATGTATATGAACCACAACAGGCACAAGCGACATGAAACTCCTTCTTGAAATAATCATTTACTAGTAGATTTTCTCAAAATGTTTGATTGTTGATTGTAATCAAGCGTTCGCCATTATGCTTGTCTTTCAAATTCTCGGTACAAGAAAGGTTTCTAAACTGATTTTACACGTTTTTAACTTTTTTAATCATTATTTATATTTTTTATACTATATTTCGTGTATTTTATTTTATACAATTTTTTACACATAAAGCGATCGTCGCAAACTTTGCCAATTTTTATGTTGTGCTCTGTACATTTATTTCGTTCGCATAGGAAATGCCGCGTGATTAGTTTTTTGACAGTTGCTTCGAGGAGAGTGTTTTAGATGCAACGACAAACGCTGCGAACAGTTCGACATTAACATTAACAATCGAAACGAGCCTCAAGCAGTGAATGCATTAAACGTTCCCAAAGAGTTGGCGATGCTTAGCGAGAAGAGCACATCGATTGAATTCTCTTTTTTTCATCAATTAACGAGCCTTTTTCTCGTATTTCTTTTAATTTGAATTCGCTGCGAAACTCTTTTGACGCATTCATTAATCGAGAAGCAATCGAAATGCGGTTCAAACAGTTAATGAGTTAATTTATATGTAGTTTAGCGGCGACGACACTTGTTAAATGCCCGCAATTCGGCATCGAATTTGTTTCGATCTCAGTGAACTCTCATTGCTTTGAAACAAAGCGCGAGAAAGTAATGAAAGGAAAGGAAACGCGAGCAGAGCGAAAGCAGAACGCTGTTTCTGACATTTCTGCCATTATTTGTGCAATTAATTTCGACGAATGCGAAACGCTCGATTGTTTTGCTTTTCTTTAAATCTACTTTTTGCTCGCATTCAGCGTGCAGCGAACCAATCGCGAGCGACCGCGACGGCAAACTTCACTTCGCACGAAAAAGTTTGGTCCGAAGAAACATGATTTGGTTGCAGTCATTGCTGGCCTTACATTGTTGTAGCCGCAATTTACCGATAATTAATCACTCATTCGACACCACCAATTTATAGCGCACTTTGCGGCACTCGGCGTGCCAATAAACTCGGTTGCTTGTCTTTCAAATTTTGATACTCGCGAAAATAATCATTCGCGTCTTGCACAAATTTGCCAAAACTCGCAAAATTTTCATTTGCTTCGCTGAATTCACTCGCTCGCAACATAGTCGAGTCATTCTCATTGTATCTTTTTATTTCTTCGTCAAAAACGCCTACTTTAAGAGTGAAATGATAGAAGTGAAATGTCGAACACAATTGCGATTCAACCACATGAATGAAAATAGTTTTGTAATTAATGTGATAAGCGAAGCAATTAGCCATAATTTTAATGAGTTTGATTCGAGAAGCGAGGAGTTTGTCGCAGCGATGGCGATCGCAACAACAATGGAACTCGAACGGCAACAAAGCGAAAAAGTTTCGCGCATTGAAAACAGTCGCATTTTCGATTAGAAGCTAATGAAAAAGTGGACACTCTTATGTAAAGCGAGGCGAAGAAAAGTTTCGCACAATTTCGCTCGCAAAGGGTGAAGCGAAGGTTTAATGAGAGATGCGAAAAGTGAAGAGAAGAGAAAAGAAAAGAAGGATGGCTTTTGTTTGCCGAGTCTCAGAAAAAGATTGAAAGCGAAACGAATTCGAGGGAAGCGAAGAAAAAAAAGCGAAAACGAAGAAAAAGTTTGGCAAAGAATAACAAGCATCGTTACGAGATTCGCACGACGTGTGCCGCAATTCGGTGGAGTTTGAGTTGTCAATTTGGTGGCAAATTGAGTTGTGCGACGAGCGAAGCTAACGAATCAGAAAGTTTCTCGTAATAATGTTTTCTTAAATAATTTCAATGGAAATGCCGTGAAAGTGATTGAAAGCACAACTCAATTCTTTTCCAATCTTACTACTCTTCTCTATTCACCCGCCATTACGATTTTCATCTGACCTCAACCATTGCTGCTACTTCGCTGTCGAAATGTGCTTTCGCAATGGAAGAGAGTGCACGAGAAGAGAAAATCAATTGATTCGCGAGGGAATTGGTCGCGAGTAGCGATCGATGCGAGCTATCGATCGCTTCAGAAGTAACGCGCATTTCGACCGATCGATGAGACCAATCACGAGATGAACATTTGTTCGCTTTCAGGGTCTGCCGTCAAACGTTCGGCCTTTTGCAACAACCCTTAAAACATTGTTCAAAACACTAAACACCGAATTTGCAATTTATAATTGCGAGCACAAGTTGTAAAAGGGAGACTCGCTCTGTGTCTCTGCTGAAAAGCGATTGTTGCGACCGGAGAAAAATCTTCGCTTCAAAAAGCTTCGATCTCGACTTCATCGGTGGAAGCAAGTGTAGAAAAATTGTCGAGCAAATGTCTAAGTGATCGTCGCTCGACGGGTAAGCAACAAATTGCTTTGCTTTATTAACTTTAGATTTAGTTGCAGTGTGCTGTGTCGTGTCCAACTTTTGAACCCTTTCCAAACGATTGATTGCTCATTTGAAATGAAACAGTAGCTCGCTTG
Organism: Dinothrombium tinctorium; assembly: GCA_003675995.1. Lineage (NCBI taxonomy): Eukaryota > Metazoa > Arthropoda > Arachnida > Trombidiformes > Trombidiidae > Dinothrombium > Dinothrombium tinctorium. The sequence continues at coordinate 11,417 of NCKU01000035.1, read as the reverse complement.
CCACACGAACGGATCACACGGCGATCTCTCTTCGGACGTGCCGAACTAACGTTCATGTCTGTGGAATCTAGTCGATTGATCGTTAGAAGCATCTGCTGACAGTGTGCCTGTGTTTGTATGTGTTGTGAACAAAAGTTATTCTAAAAATTTGATCGCAAAGAAAAGTTATTTGCTGTCATTTGATAAATGCTCGAAAAGTGAATATTTGAGAACAGGAATGTTTGAATGCATCAAAAGCAACGAAGCATTTAAAGAGGGATGCTGAGAAAAGTAGAATTGATGCTGTTAACGAAAACCTGCTCTTCTCATGATTTTACTTCTTCATTGTTGTCATAGAAACTGATGAAAGATTTAGAGGAGAGAAAGCATCCAAAGCGTAGCTGAATATTGAGCAAACTTCATAAGCGTACATCGATTATGAATAAAAAGTGTCTTGCATTCATTACCAAATCCTTCCGTCTGCGGACGAAACGTCGAAATACAAGCTTCTTAACGCGAGATTTATGCTCGCAGCTAACGTTTGCGAAAGCAAAAGAAATTGCTTCTATTGATGCCTTCATTATCCTCATCATTTTGCACTCATTCCTTCGAAGACATCCATAAACATAAATAACGGTGAAACATGATTATGGTGAGAAATTAATTATAAACAGCAAGATTATTCAAACGTAACTCGAGTCAAACGCAATTTAATGTCCGATAGAAATTACAACATTTTTATTATTTCTATGGAAACTTTGTTACAACTCCTTTCGCCATCGCTTTATTCTAAACAATCAAAATACTCGATTACCTCAATTCGATTTCTGTTCTTCTGCCCTTGAAACCGAGCGAGTAGCCACCATTCCGTCTGGCATACATGAGTTGCTTTCGCGTAAAGCGCTGCAGCGTTTTTTGAAACCTTATAGCGGTCATTTTATGTGGTTTCTTTAAAGCTGTATGCAAAATTTAACTTGAGTTTCAATTTCGAGTGGATGCGGCCAAGACTCGCGTGATTTCGCGAGCACATCTCGCATCTGTTGGAATCGAGTGGTTAATCGTTTAAATCAGTTACTTAAGTTTGCACCCGGATTAAGGTTATTATGTTACTAGTGGCGAAAGTTGCTGCGAGGAAATATACTTTACATGTATTCATGTGTGTGTGTGTATGTTTGGCAGTTGATCATTGTTTTGCGATTTGAGTGCGAACGTCAATTCGTCCGACATGAGGGCTACGGCCGCGCGGACGGTTCGTTCGCGTGGGAGGGGTGAACCCAGCGATCGATTGTCTATACGTGCGCTGAATGCTAGTGAGAAAGCGCAGGACGAGGCGCAATCGCGCACCGAATGCGAACCGCTGCTTTCTGTCCTTTCCTTTCTCTCTATTCTATGGCTTTATTGCTGTTTGACTCTTCGGCTTCACTGTAAGCCTTTGCGTTCGGCAGCAAAGCCTACCTTTCCTACTTTGTGCGGACTTTCACTTTTCGCACTGTTCGCGTCTCGACCGTTCTGTCAACCGTCCGCCCCTTCTAAACGCATTATCGCCTTTGTCGCGAGCGGTCTGTCACCGCTCGGTGTCGGTTTCGAACAACGCAGTAAATGGCAGTTGGACTGTGTTGTGAAAGTAAACAGTTGAGTCTGGCTGTTCGATGGTAAGAAACCCGATTGTTGCATGTTTCTCACTTTTTGTTTACGTAAAAAACACCATTGCATCCACTATCAACAGTATCCTTTGGGATACAAGTCCACAAATATCGGTGGAATATAAATATAGGGTGCGGCAACCAGGGAGTGAGTCATAAATTTCCCTTCCATTGTCTGTGGCTTACAGAACTGCAATACTTTTCGGTGCTAACAGTTCCTTTTTTGGTCGGAGCGAAAATCACTCGTTGCTGATCCTCGTCGTTCTCATCTCCCCATTCGATAGGCCAATGCATGCTTGTGTCCGAACGCTTGTTGACAGCTCGTTTCGATGTCTGTGTGCGGGTCTCGTTTTTGTCTGAAATGCGATTTCACACGACTCCCTTCTAGCTAAGCCGCTACTTTCCCGACCTCTGTTTGCGTAACCCTTTCGTGTTTGTGTCGCATTTCACTTCATCTCCCTCAGCTGAAGAAGCTTCCACTCGGTATGGCTAGATTCAAAAGAGGTAGAATCGTGTGTATGTATTTAAAAAGCAATGGTCGTTGTCATAGCAAACGATTTCGCTCTCTCCGCTGTCTCTTGTAATTGACAGCGAAATAAATGTCGAAACCTATAACTCCGTACACTTAAAGTGTTTACTGTCACTGGCGGCACCTTTACACGCTTCCATTTGCCCCTTTTACTGCTTCTTAATCGCATTGCGACCGATCGCAGTTCGATGGCAACGATACAGAGATGATCGCTGAAAATATGATCACTCGGCCTTGTCCTGACTGTCACGCAATGCTTCACATGTTTGCGCCATTGTTTTAAACTTTGCTCGCGAACTAAACTGAGACGCAGAGTGGAAATCGCACTCACCTTCAACAAAGCAGCGGTTCATTGCTCCTCGGCTACGAATCAAGCAAATCACAGCGATTTTTGAATAGCAGGGCGAGAAATACCCGCAACACAGCGCACAAAGCGACGTGTGTACTATCCACATTTCAGCATCCCTCTCCACCGCTCAGTCTTCCCTTCCAGTGCTCGAAGCACAAAGGCAGCATTTTCAAAGCTTCGCTTTCGTACGCTCAACGATGAGAGCAATGAGGACACGACGCTGGTGTCTGGTCTCTCAATATGATCACATCTTTGCATATCATTGTTTTGCTAATATTGATTGGAAAAGTTTTACGTGCAGAGCTGTGCATAAGAAAAGATTAGGTGCGGTTTCATTCTGAACTATATTTGCACACTTTTTGTTTCCAATGTCTCGCCATTTTTAATTCAACATTTAAAAAGTGTCGCAAAAGCGTTGAAAGTAATCCTCTTTCAGAACCGCTTCGGATTAAACTGCACTCGCGATTTCATTGTGATTGCTTTGCCGTTTCGATTGCGTCAATGAGACCACCTCTGGCGACCGGCGAGGGCAGAGTGGCAGCGGTTCTTGGTGGCGTTGCATCATCAAGATGGCAATAAACAGACAATAAGCTAATCGAGTAATAGCTGTCCGCTCATTTCGCCTTCGTGAATGTTTCTGCAATTTAAACATTCCATTAAAGTAATGCTTTAATTGAAAAGCCAATTCTGAAAACGCGAACGCAAGTTTATCGAAACGTGAAACGCATTATGCGATTGCCACCTGCCCTCCCCTGTCCTTCCAGCCCCTTGTGTCCTGCACGACTGCTGGCTGCCTCTCGATTGTCTCTCTCATTTTTTGTCTCGCAAAAGCAATACGTTACAAACGACCACTTTTCTCGCGTTGAGAGTTTGAACGGCGAGCGAACGTTTCCATTAATTTCCATAAAAACACGCGCAAAACGCGCGCATAAATGTGATCACGGCTTCTGCTTGTCTCTCGAGAAGAACCCTCCGCTCTCGTGGCACATGGCGAATCCACAATGCTGCTTGTGTATTTTCACTCTCTCGGGTTGGGAGCGATTCGCAGTTCCTTTTACTTTAGTTCCGTCGACCTCTTTTCCATTGTGAGCGCGGCGCGCGCGAGACACGTGTTGACGCTAGCTTTCGCTGAAAACTCGCTTTCGGTACCTTTTAGTTTTTAGTTTGGAAACAATTTTGTGTAATCGCCGCACACAGAGCTGTAACTGCCTCAGTCGAATGCAGGTATACGTCAGCTGAGCGTTTTAGTTCGCATTGTTTTCGTTTGTGTTTTCACATCACCAATTTGCTCGAAATCGTGGTGCTCATTCAGCAGCTGCTCTTGTTTTCTGTCACTTTGAACAAATTTATAAGTTGTGGTGAAAGTTTGTTAATAGTGTTGAAAATAGTGCATCATTTATCTGCAAAATCAGCATCTCTTTGTCCTCCCTGCTCCTAATCGTGTCTTGCAAAAGTCGATAATCTGCGTGTCCACATCTGATCTGCTTTTCCATCCATTCTTCCAATCAAAGCATGTACTCCACAGTCTGTATAAAGCTTTGTACGGCTGCCATACCATACTTAAATGCTTCTTCAATTAAATTGTGTTTAGGATTTGTTCATTTCATCGTAAAGCTCGATTTATGGTGCACTTTATGCGGATGCAGGCAACGATCACTGGATTTGGAGTTTGGAGATGGATTCGCTGCTGATCGCTGCCGTCTCAATTAATGATATTGTTCGTGTGTTTCGAGTCATTGACATTCGCAAGACGTACATGTATCATATATTACATATGTGTACACTGTATACGTGTGCTTCATTTGCAGGCGACGAAAGATTCTGCGTTAAGCTGCCACAACAGCGATACCTGTGAACTCGTCTCTCTGCTCTCTTTCTCCGACTCGCATTCACATCGCTCATAGAATAAGAGACGAGTGTATACGCGGCACGCGCCGAACACGCGCCAAACACACGCGCGTTTAGGTACGTGTTCACAAAAGACAGGAAGTTGTCTGCATTTGGATTAGGGTTTAGGGACTGCGTTTTGCTCGTTCGAAAACTTCATGCGAATATTGTGAAAAGAGACGCTGTGAAATGGCTGTTGAAATGGATGTTGTCTTCAGGATGCCGTACTCTCCGTGTTCACTGTTTGTCTTTATGTCTCATATAATAGCATAAGGCACGCGGTGAATGCCAAGAGTTAAGGCGTTTTGAATTGCACTCTATTCTAATTACTCGTTGACGCTTTAATTGTTTCACTCATTAAGACGCGACTTAATCAAAGTTTTCGTTTTGAACCCTCTCTCAAATAATTATGTTTGTACGAAATAAACTCGCGTTAAATGTATTTGATTACGCTTATTTGCCATTCATCAGATTCAATCGCTCACAAAGCCATTCAAAGTGCACACTTTTAAATAAATTCAAATCGTTTTACTCTTGCCTCTACTTTCGTTTTAATAGCTGTCATTTATTTAGAAAATAAAACAAATTATTTTGCTCACCACTTGCTTTCGCTCACTTCACTAAAGTTTGACCATAAAATTTGATCTGAACAAACTTTTACAGCTCATCAAATACGATAATTGGTGTTTCGTGTATCGCGGAAGATTTATTAGCGTTCGCTAGAGCTTACTAGTCGCTCGAACACTTGCTCAGTCGAACTTCTCACTCATCTTTTCGCCAAACTTTATCTGAAAGCAATCACTTATTGTCTAAATGAGCTCGCTTAACTGCAGTTTCATTTTTGCTCGGAAACTTTATTCACGTACTCGAGTTTAATGAAAATTTCAAACTCGGTCTTTCATTTTCACTGATGCAATATTTTGCGCTGATTTCGAAACGCGCCGAATCTTTCTTCGAGCGAATCTTCTTCTTTCGCTTATCCTGCGCCATTCCACTCTGTTTGGTTTCTGTAATTCTCGCCTCTGCCAAAAATATAAAATGGAAATCAAGTTTTGCGCTAGCTCGAAAAAGCACAAAAAGCGTGATTGTGATAGAGAAAATCGTTGCAGAATTGGCGATAATTTGATGGTTTGTTTGCTTTTACAGCTGAAAGAGAAAGAAGCGAAAGAAGTGTGGATTCAATCGCGAGCATATCGATAAATTATTTATCGCAAACACTGGTTGTTCTTATTTGCTGAATAAGAACTACGTTTCGCTGCGCGTCGAAACAAAATTCATCCTTCGATAAAAATCGAATGAAATTTTCATTTGTAATAAGAAAAGCGAGCGAGAAAGCAAAGTTGAATCGCACTTTACACGTATCTACATTTACTTTAACACCATTTCGCCATTTATCTTTAAAAGAGTAAAGAAAGAAATGGTGAAAAGGTTTGTTTTTAATGGTGCATTAAAAGCTATTTGAAACTTTCGCGAGTTCGCCTCTCTCTTCGCTCGAGCAAAAAGCGAACAGCCGAGGCGAGAAAGCGCAAGAAAGCGCAAGAAGCGCGCTACCTTTTCGCTCAAATGAAGCGTCATAATTAATGCGCGAGCGACGTCGCTTCGATTGTCGCTTCAATCGCCGCGTCCGCTTTTGATCGCACTTTTCAAAATTTAATTAATAATGAAGCGAACACAGTTGCCGAAAACGCGCAAATACTTTTTATTATCTAAGAGCTAATTGTTTAACCTTATTTAAGTCGAAATTCATTTTCGCTGTTTTCAACTAAACAAAGGCGTTGCTCGCTTTAATTGAAAAGAAGAAGCGTGAATCGGAGAAAAATGAGAAGTGAAAGAAAGCGAGCAACGTTTGATAAATCGGCGAAAGCGAGTCCAACAAATTGCAAATTAGATTAATGCGGAGCCGACACATAATACATTTCGCACTGATTTCGAAAAGTTTGGACACTGTTTTCGCGCGAATACTGTAAAAGAAAAATGTAATTAAATTTCGAAAACAATGGTTTGATTTTAAAAGTGAAAAACACAAAATGCGCGCATTAAACATTTTTGCTCTTGCAGCTCGAGTTTTAATTTTCATCGCAAATTATTTCGCAAACTTTCTCGAATTGTGCGACGAGAAGAAAGAGAAGCGAGCCGAGCGCATTGTCGTCGTTGTTGCTGCAAAATCGATTTCACTTTTTTTTTGTATCTTCGAGTTTCTTGAAACGTACTTAACTCGAAGAAAAAAATCGCTGTTTTGTGCGTCACTTTTCGAACCAAATGATGCTTTGCGTCTGAACTCACTGCGCTTATGTTGTTATATAACCAGAGAACAAAGTTTGCATATCGAGTTTCGCGAATTTTAAATGATTTAATAAATTGATCGCCGCGCATCTGAATTTTAATTACTTCACATCGCATCATTTTATTCGAACTTAAAATAGATTGAAGCCGATTGCTTTGTAAAACATTAATCAAAACGCATATTTATTTTCGTAATGAATAAAAAGCGATTTATTCGAGCAAAAAAACGAATTCTTTTTACTTGGCGAGTAGCGCAACGCATGACTTATCGCGATTGGAGCTGAAGTTTTTTGCTGCAAAGCCGCATCGGTCACTTTCTCTGCAACCGTCGCTCTGTTTCTCTCCTCAATCCTTCTAATTACGAAAGTTTGAGAGAAAAAAGAAGTTGAGGGCAAACAATGGATGCGCTCGAAAACGAGCTTAAAAAGATAAAAGCAATGATGCTAAATACACAGTTGCTAAGATCATTTTTAAGAGGCACACAAAGTCCATAAAGAAATTGTTTTTTCAAGGCGTGAGACGACATCGACTGCAAAAATGGCTGTTTCCATCTCATTCAAATGTCCGCTCACCGCTCGTTTATTATTATACCCTTTCGCTTGAAAAGTTTGCGTCGTAATAACGACTTAATTTGTTGCTGCTCTCCAAAGTAAAGCAGAGAAATGCAGCGACCGTGTGTATGTGTGTGTCTAAAGTATGTGTGTAGGTATGGAATTATTCTCGGCGTTCGCTTCAATGAATAAATTGAAGTTGAGTCAAACTTGCTTTGCTCTCATCTCAAGCCTCTTGCCGCAGTATTGATTTTCGTCCATTTAATGCGGGATGCGAGGGAATGAGGTTTCTATGGCAACCCCTCATCCGTCACTCTCAAAATAATGATAGTTTGCTGGCTTTCAGATACTGGAATCAGACGAGGGGTTACTTGTTACAATCGCAGACTAAGTGTACAATGTATGCCGTGTATGTTTAGCTCTGTTCGGATGCTAGTTACTTGCATTTCGAAAAGAATTCGCAAGATAATGAATCGCATCGCTCTTTATTATAGTTTGCACCCAAAAATCTCGATTCCGCCGAATAGAAATTAGCATTCAAAAAATGGAAAGACAAAAATCAGCCATTTCATTTCGTTTTATGGTAATCATTAAAATTAGTCGCCCTCGAACTGCGAAACGGACCGAAATATCCGCTTCGCTTTTGTCTGCGAGCGAAAGCTTGAGGATCGCGCACGTTTATCGAAGAGAAGTGAATGATGAGAGTGCGGCTGCAGTCTCCGATTTAAAGCGCAAATTAATACACATTTTGTTATCATATTTCGCGAGCGAAACCGAAGCGCTCTGATTTCGCGCCGCTACAATGAAACAGAAAATTTGTCGCATATAATTATCGCTCAGCGAGCTTTTTTCTATAATGCTCTGCTATAATACGATATGTTTCTCACAATCGTGTTTTGCCTCGCATGCGAGCAGTTGACACAGTCGAGAAAATATTGCTTGTATCGATGCGAACGATGCATGCGATCGATCACCGCTTGTATCCTCTCTAATCATCCGCCATAAAACAGTACCGAAATCAGACCCGTAATGCAATGCAATGCAATGCGATGTTTTGATGCTTGAGAAGTTGGTTCGAGAAGAGAATGGAAAAGCGCAAAGCACCCAAGCGTCCAAATAAGAGCTATGAACAATGATCGATAACTCGAATAAAGGCACAGAGTTCAGTCTTTCGCAGCTACAAAACTTTTCTTCTTTTCGCTGCATTTTATTCGTCTACTTTTGCTGCTTTTTGCTTATTATAAATTCTATGACAGGAAAATAAGTTTTTTGGCATCTCTATTCTCGTTGTTTTTCTCGCTAAATTCGCTTTTTGGCATTTCACAGACAGAGAACGCTGAAGAACGCTGCTTGTCTTCGAGTCAAGCGCTCTTCACTTCCAATTATCACTTTATTTGCATTATTCAAATGCTAAAACGACAAAACTTTTGTGCTCCGCACAAAGCTCACTCGTGTACAAAAATTAATTTTTGCTTACACAAGCTGTGCCCAAAAAGCGCAGCCATCGATGTGTCGTTTTGATGTTCGGCTATTAAAAACAGTGTTTGATACAAATACTTCAATGCTAACCGAAATTTATGTCTTCTTTGACCATTCTTTTGTCGCTGCGAACACAGCTGGAATCGGAATTTCGACCGCATCACCACTGGCGAATCGATTGCGAGATGCGTTGACTTTTAATTCCTAGCGAGATTAATTTCAAGGAATCGGCCGCAGTGACAGCGCTTGTGTTTGGCGACCGAACGATAGTCTAATCATTTGCAAACTTTTTACTGCATTTGAGTAAAAGACGATCGCATCTCCGCGAAACTTGACGGCAAAGCGATTCGTTTGAAAAACGTACATAAATTGGAAAGCAAAAATCAGCCGAAAAACATAAATCGTGCAATACTCGTTGAATTTAAAATACTCCACTTTCAGTAAACGCTGTTTGAAAAAGAGGAGAAAATTGTTTGAATGCAAAATGCAAGATAAAGAGAGTTTTGCGAAAGCAAAGTTAGCTCGCCGCGGAATCAGCTTATTAGTTGCTGTCAAGTGCAATATAATAATTCTCTTTCCTCTTCGTTTCGACCGTCAGTAATCACTTTTCGACTCGAAACGAAGAGCAAAAATTGTGGCCGAGCGAAAGAATGCTGCATTCACATACACGTCTTCTAAAAAGAAATTGCCAACATGGATTCATTTTGCATCGCTATTGTTGCCGCAATTCTGACAATATGTGTTCGCAAAGCTACGTTTTTCTCAAATTGTGAGCGAACTTAGCTCTCATTAAAACTGATTTCGAGTCGCAAAAGTTTGTGCGCTTCCCTTATCTCATTTATAGACCGTATGATGAGCGAAAATGATGGAGAGCCGAGTGTGGATATATGTACTATATGTAGTCATTCTCTGTCTCCTCTCACACATCCGCATCTTACGCATTGCGTTCAACTATTTGAGCGAATTTCTTACTAACTTCTGTTAGCAAATGAATGCAGTTAAGAGATGAATTCAGTAATTATAGTAAGAAATTACAATGGTTGATTGCAACATAGAAGAAAAAACGCCACAGGAAATCGAGAAAATCCTTTAATTGCGGAGCAATCAAAACGATTTTCAATTCATCATTCGACAGATAATTCTACTCTCAATAAAAGAACACGCTGTTGTTTTCTGCGATTCATCTTATTATAATACGATTAAATACTGAACACAAGTTCAAAACGAGCGATTCATTTGAAATGTTGCTTCGCAATTTACGAGCATCTTTACAAAGGGGAAATTTTTTTCGAATCGGAGAGTGTTTCCATTGGTTTCGATTGCCATTTATTTACAGATGAAAGAAATTTGTGGTACTCTGATTTGGCGACTGCTGAGCGCGACGCTATCGTCATATTTGCGGCCGAAACACTATTTTCTAACGTTGATCACAAAAAGTTTTCGAAATAAATTTTCGTTTTCTTCTCGTTTCCTTCAATTTACTGACTTTGCTAGTAAAAAACGTCTTTGTTTGCAGGCAGCAAATTAAATCGAAGAAAGCTGTGCGCAAGAAGCACTTACGAGCAAAGTTCGCCTCGCTCAACTTCCAGTTTTATTTCAACACTGTTTTCAACAAAGCAACAGTCGATTGGTTTCCAAATAATATAAAATCGCGGCACTCGACTCTGAGCCAAATTCATTCATCTTAGTATATTATGGTGCCGTCTTATGCACTCACACTATTTGTGTGTACACTTCGCTTGTCGCATCTCACTTCGCGAAAAGCTAGTAATCGAAGCATCTCTGGCTCTTTCTGTCTCTCTCTTCTCTTCCTCTCCTCTTTCTTTTCTCTGCAATTGTTCTTCACTTTTCGATTTTAATTTACGCTCGAATCTAATTTTCAGAGAAATGGATAAAAACGTTAATTATGTCTGAATTAACTCAGTAAAGCATTACTGTGTGTAAGTCGCCGTGAAATAAAAAAATGATCCTCGAAAGGAGAGACAAAAAAGATGAATGCAGAGGATACTTCTCGCTGCTTTCATCGCAGAGTAAAGGGCCACTCGTCTCTTTCAAACGCAATCGGCCGCACAACATTCTTAACGTTGCGATTTCATATATTGAAGACTCTTCGAAATCATTCAAATTTGCGCTCATTATTACACAACATATTGCTTATCGATCGAGCTCGCCAGCATCTTTACTCTGCTTTCTTCTCTCTTTCTAAATTCACTTTTGTCACATTTGTTTCGAGCGTTTCGCTCGCAGCGAACGCAACGCGGAATCGATTCATTTGCGAATACAGAGAAACTTTTTGCCTCTTCTCTTCGTTTTACTTTTATATTTTTACTTTTCTCAACTTTGAAAATTTTCATTTCGAAAAATGCAAAGAACAATAATTTATGCTACTTTTGCATTTACGTCAAAGTATTCTTTCACTCTTTTTTCATTGAAACGCGCGATTCTTTTTCATTTTTATATTTTTGCTAAAATTTTAATCAATACTCTCACAGTGCAAATACACATAAAAGCGTATAGTGCACACACATTGATACTGCACAGGCATTCATCTCCCTTCTCTCTTCATCTTTTCTTGAAAAACTCTCAAAAAACACTTCTTGAGATCATTGTTAATGCGTGTAAATCGCAATTTCAAAACTTTGCCCGACTTTCATTCATTAAAGCAGAATCGAAAGATTTGTTTTGCGCCGCGTTTCGCATTCAAATCGAATACTCAA
>NCKU01000034.1:0-84252 GCA_003675995.1 Dinothrombium tinctorium | reverse complement strand
TTAAAATAATTGACTTGTTACATGAGAACGGAAATAAATTTTAAACCAAAATGCATATATATTATTACACTACTCTTGTTTTATCAATTTTTGTAGCTTTCAAGAATTAAGTTAATCAGATAGTCAGATTGCGTCGATTTTAAAAAAGTAATGCAAAATAGCCTAACGTATTTTTCAAATTGTCAATATTTTGAAAAAATCATCTTTTATAAATTATATATTTCTGTGAAAAATTTTTCATAAACTCAACTTTTTGTATTCAATATGTAAAGCAGATAATAATTTTTAAAAACTTTAACTCAAATTTTTTGTTTTAATGAAAATATCAACCCCTAATTTTAAAAACCGCCGCCAAAGAAACTTTTTAGACTGATTTTTGTGACTTTAAAAAACAACACTAAAACTTTATATCATGTGGCGAATGTTTGAATATATGCTAAACAAAGAATATAAAAACAACTTTTTTAAAAATTTTGAAAATTCTTTTAATTTTTGAGAGTAGCGAGTATTTAAAGCAATTCTAGATTTTTAGGGGACGCATGATACAATAGCGGAATTGCAAGAAGGTTTTTAAACTGTGCATCGCCCGTGAATTTTATTTTAAACCAAATAATAAAATTGTTTGTTTGCTGACAATTTTTTATTCTCATTCCACTTCAGTTATAATTTTGAATTTTCTTCTCTAATTTTAAGAAAACTCGTTTTTAAGTTTTTAAATCACAGAAAAAAATTTAAAAACGATTTTTACATTCGAGTTTAAAATCTTCGCCTTCTTTGTTTTAGACTTGAAAAAAGTTAAAATTAAGAGCTTGCTTAAATGATATTCAACTCAAATAGATTGTGAACGCACTGATTTCTATCGGTTCTATATACACATTTAAATATTGTTCGGAAAAAGTTGGTTCAGATGTCGAATTAAAAATGCGACGACAGCGGACAGCGTTTAAAAATGGCTTTTTTTCTGTCGTTTTTCTTTAATATTTAAAAAATTTTCGAAACATTTTCATTTTTTCAAACAATTTGAAAAGTTTATTTACAATAGCAATAAACCTTCGAATTAAGCAATTTTAAATAAGAATCAGTCAAATACAAGAGAGATCCGATGAAGAGTAAAGAGACACTCGAAACTTTTTCAAAGCAAAACTAGCTTAATTCAAAGTTTGATTGCTTGTTGTAAACAAATTATTCATTTCAAATTTATTTCGCTTAAAACGTTGAAAGCATTCGTAAACTTGAAAACACATTTTGGCGAAAATACAGCGGAACTTGATTCGCGAAATCATTTCATCCGTTCGCAAACATTGACATTGCGAATGTTTAAAAACAAGTGAAGCGAAGATAAACAATCGCTAGACAGGGTCTCGCCATTCAATTGCTGGTTACGCAACTGATGTTTTCGCTTTGGGAAGAATCGCGAATTTTCGATTTTCGCTATAAAAGCAGCGAAAAGCAAAACGCACTTCAGTTGTTTACTCGCAATAAACTCGAAAGTGGTAAAAAATTTGTCGAAACGAACTTAAACTCGAAAGCCTGAGTTTGTGAAATCATTATGTTCAGAAGAAGTTTGTTTCCTGTTTTACGACCGACAAACGATTACTGGGATCTGTTTGACTTTCCCGAACGAGTGTTCGATCAACACTTCGGTCTCGGAATCGGTGACCACGAGTTGACTTTGTGCCCATTCTTCTCTTCCCGACCGCACAGACAATTGATGCGACATTTGGCGAGCGAAGCGAATAAAGCGTTGTCAACCGGCATCAGTGAAGTGAAGAATGAGAAGGATCAATTCCGAGTGCAACTCGACGTTTCGCACTTCAAACCGGAAGAGTTAACTGTGAAAACAGTAGACGGCAACTCGATTGTGATCGAAGGCAAACACGAGGAGAGGAAAGACGAACACGGCTTTATCAGTCGCCAATTCACTCGAAGATACATGCTTCCGCGCGATGTCGAGTCCGAGAAAATCGAGTCCTCGTTGACTCCTGACGGAATGTTGGTGATCACAGCGCCGAAGAAAGTGGCCGAAGCAGTGGAAGCGAACGTAAAGAATATTCCGATTGAAGTCGCCACAGCGGACACTAAAGCTGTCGAAAATAAGTGAAGTCGCTTCTGCAGTTTATATACATTTGCTTTTTAGATTTTCAATACGTAAAATAATGTGAAAAGCAGTGTCAATTTCAAATTTTTGTCAAATAAATCTTTAATTTAAAATTTCGTTTCTCGCTAATTATAGAGTAGAGGTGGAAACGTGATACGTGAAAAATCATCTCGTACCAAATCCGCCCATCCCGTCCGGAAAACTTTGACGTGTACTCATGGCTTTGAGGTGTGTATATCAACCTGTTTTTTTCCGTAAACCCGTAAACTAAGAGAAAATAATTTAAAATTGTCACCACTATGTGTTGACATGCTTGATTTGATATGGAAGCCCCCATATCACTTACTCATATTACTATAAGATAAACCTGTGTATATATAGCCGGCATTCAATAAAGCAACGATCGTGTGTTAGTAGTAGCAAAAGACTGCTCTTGCTATTCTCCATTAGTGCGTCTTGTATCTTACTATTCTTCGTGTTGTCCATCTACCCATAAGTTTGTCTACGAGTGTTGGTATCCCCGCTCCCATCTGCGCGACAAAATTAAGCATAATTTGATCCACCGATAGGTCTAATGAAGAGCGAACGTGTGTCATTTTGTAACGGGCGAAGTTGAAGTTGAAACTTTAGTGTTAAGAAATGGTAAAGAAGGAAATGGGAATGTTTGGTAATTGGCGAAAGATTTAAAAAAAATGGTAATAATGATATTAAGATGATAATGAAATTTGTTGAAATGGTTTGCACAGCTCTAGTTATATGCTAGTTAATGTGGCTTCAAATTTACAAATGAAACTCATTGGATAGGTTTTACGAGATACGGGATTTGCTCTGGACGAGACAAGACAGCTCATCAAGCTACGAGAAATGGGTGAGTTTGAGATTTCTATTTTCATTCCTTCTCTTCCTCTATTGCTGAGGATATCTTTGCTTCCCTCAATCGAAATGCTCAACCAAGGTGACTTGAACTCTTACTGTCCGCCGTCTGACAAATTGGCAATATCTAGGCGTCAATTTGGTGTAAATGATTTAGAATATGTTTTTTAAAACTGATTGGCGGGCTCCAAATTTTCAAAGCTCTAAAACGAATTTGAAAACTAACAGGCAAGTGGAAGTAACAAAAAAACATTTGCGCTTTATTCATTTAATTTCATTTTAAGCGTAAAAACGTTTTTCAAAACTTAAAAAAAATATATTAAATGTGAGTGGCGAAACTTATTGCTTGCGATGACTAAAAATAGACAATCGTTTCGATTTCGTTTGACCACCGACCGCTAAATCTCCGAGCAAAAGTTTTGCTTTCTGCTCGTCATCTTCTTTGTTGGGCAATGCTTCTTTCAATTCGTCGTTCTTCTCTTCGTTCGAATGCAAACTCAAAAAGCTTGGCTTAATTTGAAGCTTTTGCTTTACTGCTTGCGAAACAAGTCTGTGCTTTGATTCATTTTTGATCGCCATAAGTAAGTCAAGCCATGTCCAGGTTTGATTATGAAATTCGATGGAAGGCAAAATCAAGCTGAAGTTATTTATGTTGGCTATGCTTTTTTCTTTGCGGCCTTTGTAGCTAACACGAATCGGCACTTCTGGTATCTTAATGTAAACAAAAGTCTGGTTTTTCAACGCTCGTTCGCGCATTTTTTCTATATCATCGCCGGTCATACTTTTAGCAACTGCAGTCGGAATGCTTATTGAAGAGCTACTTTCATCAACTGACATTGTGCTTTCTTCCTTCTTCATTTTATGCTTCTTGCGCCCTTTTGCAGCAGGTTCGTTACGCGAATCAACTGCTGAATGTCGATCGGGAGCTCGTTTTGGAAAGAAAAAATTCAGCAACGCATCGTAAAAAGCTTTTGTCACAGAAAGTGTCAAAGGAATTACATTTACTTCGAAATGTTCCTTTACAGATATACCACCAACAGGAGCCATTTCTCGACAAAATACTCTCAATGCATAGTGTCGATCAAGTGGAATGTTCGGCTTCAGTTCGGTTGGTTGAAGAACTGTTCTGTAAATTGGATTTGGTAGAAGATTGAGCACATAAATACTTCCTAATTGTAATGTATGTTCAACTGATTCATCATTTTTGGCAACTTTTGTATATAAGAAATTGCTTAGTACAACATCCGAGAGACCTAACTGCCCATCGGAATCGGTCAATCTCCAACTAGCTTGCTTGAAACAAATTTCTATTCTTCTGATGACACTTGGAATAAATGCCGCTCCACCTTCTTCAGCAAGTTGTCTTTCTCTAGTCTTGTCGGCACTTAATTGCGCTTCTTTAAAACAACTTATCATGAAAGCAAGTTCATCACTTGCATTGTTCACATCTTCTTTGCATTTCTCTATACTTTTCTCAATCTTTGCCCTTTCTTCCAGCAATTCAGCAATGGTTTCGTTCGTTGATTGGTCCTCTAACATTTTTTGGATTACATAACTTTCTGTTTGTAAACGTTTCAACTCAGCAACTCGTGCTCGAAGTTCATCTTGTAATTGAAGAATAGGTTCTTTTTGCTCTTCCGTTGAGCTGAGCAAAATTCGAAATCTCATTCGCTGGAGTTTTTCATAAGCTTCCTTTTTATGAGGCTCGACATATAATAAAAGATTATTAACTAGATCCATTATCATTGAATATTGCTGAGAGTTTGTGCTTATATCTAAATCATAATGCATTAATGTAAATGAGTCAACAGCAACTTCTTTGTCCCAAGGCTCACAGAGCAATAAATCGTTGTCTTCTGGTAGTGGAGGAATAGTTTCAGAAAATTCAATATCAACACCTTCAGTATAATTGACGTAAAAAAATTTACAGCCACAACGAGAAATAATGCGTTGCAATTGAATAGGCGATGTACCCTCGAAGCAATCATTGACATCACAACTACCAACGACAGAAGTTACAACACCTCCAGCACTGCGACCGCTGCCAACAAGGTCTGGAATATCATTGACTAACATAGAATCTTTTTCCTCGATATTTTCGACGTTTAACCAAACAATATTTTCATTATCAACAGAGGTGCCGCCGGCTTCAACAGTACCATAATATTGCATACATTCAATAGAGCCTACCCATGTTGATTTTGAAAATAAGGTTCGTTCTTTCCAAACAGGACGGTGAATATTTTGCCAAATTTGAGTTTTTGCTGAGCTTGCAATCACATAACCAGAAGTCTCTGAGCCTCTAAGCATAACTTGAGAATTAATTAATTCAATTAGCCAATTTTTTTGGATAACATCATCATCAGAACAAGCCGCAATTCCTTTGAGCTTAGGCTCGTCACTGCATATTTCACTTTCAATATCTTCAGTGTAAACAACATTTGGGTTCGCTTCTGATTCAGCAATCAGCTTCTGCAACATTGAAGCTGCATTTCCTTTATTCATAGTGGATGCTGGACTTGATTTTTGTTTCTGATAAAATGGCTTGACTGGAGACACACCACTTGTGTATGGATCTTGGTTATCAACTTTGAACTGTTTTAATGCATCAGTCGAAAGGTTGCGTTTTAGTTGCTCTACTTTCATATACATGTCAAAAAGAGACATGACAACATGTTTGTTATCTTTGGTCCATGCTCCTTTGAGGCCATGAAGCACTAAACGATGGATTGGAACATCATTATCTTCTGTGTTTTCTGTGCCAGCAGAAGAATTTGAACGATGGCTTCCTTCACGATTATATGAGACTCTATTAAGACTGAGAAAATACATTCTATTTTTATCATCTTCATCAAGAGTTTCAGTTTCTTTCTTCTGGTGATTATATAGCCACATTTCGACTTCATGAACCTGAGAATTCATATAAGACAATTCCCATACTGGCTGTGGTCTATAAAAAAGTTTTTTATTTCTTTTCTAACTTAAGGTTTAATACGTCACGTACCTTCTTTTTAATTCACCTTTGAAAGGAACGAGTGTCATAACGTGTTCAGCACAATGTGACAAATTTCTGCCTGTAATTTTACAGCCCAATTGCTTAGAGAACGAAGACCAATAGGATACCTGGTTATAAAAATTTTTATAATTTAAATTACAGTTCAAATTAATTACCGTTAGCTTATGCAAGCAAAATGTAACTCGTACAGATTTGAAGATACGGGAAAAAGGAGTTTTTCTTGGTTTCACATTGTTAAATAGCTTTCCTTTTCGAGTCAAACGTGCCATTCCAGCAAAAAAACTCTTCTGATTTTCAAGCCATTTGAGTGTAGAACTATATAATAAAACAAATGGTACATCTGTTGCTTTTTCTAGCTTCTGAGCGGAGCTCTCAATTGAAACTCGTGCAGAAAGATGACGCGAACGAAAAGCTCTATATGAATCGTGGTTCTGATGACTAGAGTAGTCGGGAATTTTGTCTGCAGCACAGAGAACTACAGAGTGGTGATCATTTTGGTTTCCAAGACAATCCCAAATGAGTTCAATGGCTATTTTGATATTCGGTAAGTGAATAATTCGACATTCGTCATACTTAGAAGCCGTATGTATAAGTAAATCAAGATTTCCTTTTACGTTGATTCGACCGATTAACCAATCAATGATAGATTTCGGAAAACTTATTTCAATAAATTCTGCATTATTGTATGGATTGAGTGAGCTGTGAAAAAATAGTGAAAAGTTATCACTATCTATACGTAAAGAACCGTGAAAAAGAAATCTCATTCGATCCCACCAAGTTAAAGAGGGGCTTGGGTCACGAGATGGTTTTATAATCGATTCGAAGCAAATGTTCAATTGCTGCAATACAGGCTCCCAGCAAGCGCCATGAGTGTAGGCGACATAATCTGCTTTCATATTTAAATCATGGTAAAACTTGACTGTTGTCATACTTCGTTCAAGAGTAAGTGGCGCACATGATGGTGCGGTGTCAATGTAACAGGTGCGAAGAGCTCTTGAAGATGCCACTGGTTCTGCTCCCATTAATAAACCATCGATAGTAACGTTTTTAATATCAACCATTGGTTTTGGAAAATCGCGCAATTGACAATAGAAAACTTGAAAATAAGCATGAACTTGTCGGCCCCATAAACTGCTAAATTTAATATCTTCAGGAAAAGGACTTTCTCTGTCTACTTCACGCATTAAATTTATGAGTTTTTCCTTTCCGGTTAATGAAGAATCCGCGAACATTTTGATCTCAACTGACTCAGCACTAATCAAAAACAATCGTGTTCTTGCTGGGACAGAATTATAAAGTTGTTTATGCCGTTTAATATAGATTTCTGCTTGTTTTTCAGCAAGAGCAGTATGTAATTCATTTATTTTAGATGATGCTAACACAATATTACGTTTTCTCAATTCTTCTAGACGTTTATTTAAAACATCATAACGTTTCAAGCTTTCTCGATATTCATCTTCCAAGAGTTCATAATTATCACGTAATTTGACCTCAAAAGGATCATCGTTAACTTGCATAATTCCAGATTGTATTCTAAATAACATGTCCATAGCGACTCTTTCAGTGGTCTGTTGCTTGCGATATTGGGCCCTGAGCCATTTGATAATTGTTATAAACCTTTCATTGAATGTTTCGGCAAAATTGTACATGTAAGGAAATACTATTCGAAAATTCTCGATCGAAACCAGGAGCAAGCGATTGCGTTTTAATTCCAGAGGAAGGCCAACATCTTTCCTACTCACTAATCTGCTGCTTTCGTCTTCATTCAAAAATGCGACGTTTGGATGCTTAAAGAATTAACTTAAATGAAAGAAGAAAAATTACTATCTATTTACCTCAAATTTCGCTATTTCACGTTCATCAAAGAAAACCACAATCCAGTCGCTTTTGAAGTCTAGTTTTGTTAAAGATGATACAGCTTGAAATGAAGAAGAATGAAAGCGAACTGTTTGTCCAGAACTAGAAAGAAGGGCTCCGATATTTATATTGCCATCAAAGGTAATGTTAATTCTCGCGCTTGAAGCTGGTTTTGATTTTTTATCAGCGGTGAGTTTCAAATAACTGATCTTCTGTTTTACACTTTTGATTAAATCGGTTAGAATCAAGTGAAAATAAACATTCCATTGGAAATAAATTTCTTCAGTTAATGTGACAGATTTCTCATTAGTGTCGTGATTAAAAATACACTTAATTTCAGAAAGATTCAATATATTATGAGTTTCACAAGCTTCCACATTTTTCTTTAACGGAATAAGAGAGTTAACATTTGCATTCTTGATGACAGATGAAAATTTCGCAGAATCTGAATCTATGACTGCATTACCAATGTGCAGTTTCATATTGTTTGCAAAAAAAGTGGTTAAAGTAGAGTTTAGAGCAAAATGAGTAATGGAAAAATTTGTGCGTTTTGATGTTCCAGCCGTGACGTTCTCTTCTGGACTAGTTGTTTTGATGGAGTGGAATTTTTCTGCTAATGTCAGCAAATAATCTAAATCAATAGAAACGGTGTCCGAAGCGCAATTTATTTTGACTTCCGACAATGTTGCATAATGAAGCTTGAGAAAAATGCTGAGATGAACGAAGATAAAAATTTTAAAAAATACAAACCTTAAAAATCAATGATTTAATGAAAATATCCTTTTCGTTGCTAAAAGCACTTCCATCGGATTTTACATTTTCGCAGATCAATGAGTTTATCAGAAATTCGCAACTATTAAGAGTAGAATATCGTTAAAAAGTCTTACAAATTTAAAATTTTACTTTAGCTCGCGTAAAAGAGGGTCTGGCTCCACCATTGAACTAAATTTACCACGCAACAAACTACATTTGACTTCAGTAGAATTAGATCTATTTGATGCATATATACACATATCATTTAGATCAGAAGAAAAACTAAACTTCACGAAAGGTTGAGTTTGATTTAATATTCGGTCCACAAAAGAGCTCTCATTTCTTTGTTGCTCTTCAATATGCTTCCTTCTTGATAATAAGTCGAACGAATTTAACCAGTAATCGATCTCTATTTCATCAAAATTCAGATGGCAAGAGTTTACTTCCGATAAAATGATGACATTTAAACAAAGATTCAAAACCGTTGATTGTTCAATTTTGGTGATGAGAGTAAATCGATTGAGTGATAACAGTTGAATGCTACTGCTACAACTTATCGCTTCACATAAACATAATTTAACTTCGAGATCGTCATTGTCCGTTTTCACAGCATTTAAGTCAGTCTTTGAAAATTGTAAATGAAAGGCTCGTTTTCCCTGTTCCCGAATAAGTTTTATAGAAGAATTGTTTAAGTTAAAAGAGCATTTTTTCACTGGACTTTGTTTTAAAATCTTCGAAACCAAATCAGGATGTATGAAATTAGTTGATGAATCTTTGTTTTTCCTCTCTTTAAAATTTATTGGTAAACTATCGTAAATATTTATATCTAACTGATCTACATCAACAACAGTCTCAATAGATCCTTTGTCACTACAAATAAATTTCAAAAGAACGTCAGATGAAGCTTGTGCCAAACATGTTTCTTCAGCTCCGTGTTTAAGTAATTTAAGACAAACTCCATTCGTGGCTAAATTAATATGAAAAGTTTTTTTCGTACTTTCGAAGAAAAAAACAAATTCTTGAATAATGGTATTTAAGAGAAATTTATCAGAAAAATTAACTCCATTAATTGCTAATTGCATAAAGCTGAAATTGTGAATGTAGACAGAAAATATTTTTAGCCAGACAATTTTGCCGAGTTTGTCAAACAATGATTTAACAGATTGTGATGAGGCAAATTTCGAGACTAGTGCAGTCTCACTGTTTTCTTGACTCAACTCATTTCCAATCTCAACAGTGTTTCCTTGAAGTCGAACATCGGTAAATGTGATGCCAAAAAAGCGTTTATGTTTTGAGTTAAATAGGCAACTTGTCAAAAACACATTTTCGATTTCCTGTCAAAAAGAAATCAAAACATTATAAATTGATTAAACAATTACTTCATCGTAAATATATAAATTCGCTTTTATAGAAACTTGTTTATAAACGCAAAGCTATAGAATTGCAAAAATCGCTATTGTTATGACTACCAAATAAAAGTTGGCATAGTTTGATGGCAATGTTTGACTTTTGTATTTAATTACTTAAGCCAAAGTTAAATATAAAAAATTACATTTGGATAGAATGAAGAATCTACATTTTTTTTTTTTTTTTGAAAACTTTCTCAAAGAGACTCACAAAGCGTGTAGAAACAAGGAAATGGTTGTGTGCATTTTCAAGATGACAAAACACATTTGACACATCGAGTGAAAAGGCTTTTAGCATTTGATGTTCGCAAACTTTTTAACCGCAGAAAAAAATCGAGTCGCGAGTGAAATCGATAGAATGCGACATTCTCGTTTCGAAACGCTTTGCTTCAAATCAATGATAACAGCGATGTTAAATGAAAATGCGTGAAACATTTCCACGCACGCAATTAATCGATGAGAAGTGGCGAACAGCTTTTTAATATAAAGCAAAGAATTGAAACAAACTTACAATACTGAATCCATTTGCGAATTGAATGATTACACCTCTTAATTTGAACAATGAGAACGAAGCGACGTGAACTTTGATGAAATGTTTGCGATTAAAATGCCAACAAATGAGAGACAAAAAGAGCCTGTTTTACGAAAACAATTAACAAAAATGTAAATTAAACATTTTTTAAACGAGCGAAAACGAGAAACGAACGTGTTTCGCTTACCTTGTGACGCAAAACAAAGCAATAAATAAGAGTAAAGCGAAAGCGAATTGTTTGAAATCGAGAAACAAAAGAAAATTCATCGCGTCGCAAACGCAAAAAGCGATCGCTTTTCTTTTCGATTTTTTCGCGTTTCGAACATTTGTAAACAAAACACCGCCTCTCGTCGCGATCACCTGTTTGGGGACCGCTCCTCGATTGCGCTCTTCGCTCGAATCGCCTCTCGACACGTGCTAAACGCGAAACACGTGTTTTTGTTTTGAAAGTGTTGTCACTTCAGTTTCGATCTTCATTTTGCTCCAAAAATGGAACGAGTTTTGACACAATTCAAAAGCGAAAACGGAAATGCAATCGGCGCACCGTTCGATTTACCGCTCGACATCAGTAAAGACAAACTTCAGTTGATTTGCAATTCGTTCACAAATGAAGGAGAAAATATTCCTTATTTATTTTTTATCGACGATTTCGAGATCACCTCAACTTTGCGGTCTGCGATCGAAAATCAGAAAGAAAAGTTCGACGCCGAAAAAGTAGTCGAAATCACATTCGTACCGCAAGCGGTGTTTTCGGTAAAAGCAGTCACTCGGTGTACGAGTACATTAACGGGACACGCAGAGGCGATCATTTCTGCGAAGTTCAGTGCGGATGGCAAGCGTCTCGCGAGCGGTTCGGGCGATAAAACTGTTAGATTTTGGGACATTAACACCGAAACGCCGCACTTTACCTGTGAAGGGCATAGACATTGGGTGCTGTGCATTTCGTGGTCACCTAATTCGCAGAAATTAGCCTCTTCTTGTAAAATTGGGGAAATAATCATCTGGAATCCAAAAGATGGGAAGCAAATTGGAAAAACCTTACAGGGACATAGAAATTTTGTTACTTCATTAGATTGGGAACCTTTTCACAGGTTTAAATCTAACGCCAATTATGACTCTTTTGTTCACTATTCTTGTTCTTTAAAGAAATCCTGAGTGTCGAAAATTAGTAAGTTCATCAAAAGACACAACCGTTAAAATTTGGGACGTAGTTCTGTACAAATGTTTAATGACACTTTCTGGTCACTCACAAAGTGTTACTTGTGTAAAATGGGGAGGAAATGGTTTAATTTACACGTCATCGCAAGATAGAACAGTTAAAGTTTGGCGAGACTCCGATGTAAGGAACTGATTGCTGCTCTATAAACTAATTAAACGTTTTTAAAATAGGGCGTACTTTGCCGTTCTTTAGAGGGCCACGCGCATTGGGTCAACACCTTGGCATTAAGTACAGATTATGTTCTAAGAATAGGTGCCTTCGATCCCAGTAAACCACATAGTATCGATAATCTTTCAACCGAAGAATTAGTTAGGCAAGCGACAGAACGATATCAACAGGCAAGAGGCGAACAAGAGAGATTAGTTTCAGGTTCCGATGACTTCACATTATTTTTATGGCATCCTGAGAAAGAGAAAAAATGTTTAACTCGGATGACTGGACACCAACAGCTAGTGAATGACGTTAAGTTTTCACCCGACACTCGAATCATTGCGAGCGCTTCATTTGACAAATCCATCAAACTTTGGGATGGGAAATCTGGAAAGTAGGTTATTATTAATTACTCAAGTTGATTGATTTTTTCTATTCATTATCAGATTTATTACTTCCTTAAGGGGACATGTTCATTGTGTTTACCAAGTTTCATGGTCTGCCGATAGCAGATTGCTTGTAAGTGGAAGCGCCGACTCAACGCTCAAAGTTTGGGATATGTCCACGAAAAAAATAATGTTTGATCTTCCAGGACACGCTGATCAAGTAATGATTTTAAAATTTTGCTGAAAAAGAGAGCTAAAACTGTTTATTAGGTTTACGCTGTTGATTGGAGTCCTGATGGAGAAAGAGTAGTAAGTGGCGGAAAAGATAAAGTTTTAAAAATGTGAGTTCGATATAGTGCAAAAACGAAATTATTTATTGAAATCTTTTAACAGATGGAGACGATAATGCAATTTGATAATATTGTCATCAAAATCTTGAACACACATAATATGAATGCATAAATGTTATTAAATGTTGCTTTTAAAAGATCAAATCATTGAATGAAAGTATTAAAACACAGGTATCAAGACAAAAAGCGACTTTTTCTTACCACTTTTCCGAATAAGAATTCTCGATCTCATCGAGCATTGAATCTGTAAATGTAAATTCTTCATCGTTATTATCACAGTATTTTTCATTATGAATTTGAGCTCGAGTTTCACGGGGAATGTCATCGTTATTATCCGTTGTCAAGCTACTCGTCGTAGACTTCTTATCTAGATCTTTAAGATGAACAGCTGGAAAGGGCGGTGCTGATGGACTAGAGGACAGCATTTTAGGACTGTTCATGCTTAACTCCCAAATTCCTTGGCTTTTATCATTTTTTATTTTGACATCGTCGACATCATCGCTTTGAAAATTCGATTCCTCTACAATCGCGTCGATTTCTCTCAGGTTCTGTTCGTATTCTTTGACTAAAATTTTATAATTTAACAAAAAATTAATTAGCATAAGTATGAAGCGTAGAATACACTTACTCTTATTAATACATCGTTGCAATTCTCGCTTTGTTTCTTCGATTTCTTCGGTCAAAGTTTTATTTTTGTTCCTCTCTAATGTAAGCATTGCTTCATATTCTTTGACGGTTGTGCTATTTACAGAACTTGGAATATGAGGACTTTTTGGACTATTTATTCCGAACCATGGCTAAAATCATTTACAATTATTTAAAAAACACAATGATTAAAAAAAGAAAATAAAAACAAAACTTTATTTATGATGTACCTTCTTTTGTCTTTCGCTTTTAGTTCGAAGAAAATCAATTAGCTTTAATTGCTGATTGACCGTTTCTTGAAGACGTAACTTTTCTCGCTCATTTTCAACTTCTTTCTCTTCCGTTTCGTTCATTAAAGCTTCCAGTTTCGATTCACATCGATCGTATTTTGACAACGAATCTTCCAATGCTTTACATAACTCTGCGTTTTTTCTTTTCAGCGAAGCATTTTTTGTAATATGATCCGCAGCTTCTTCTTTGATTGTGAATAATTCATGCTCGAGTTCACCGATCTTCTTGTATAAAATGTCTATTGTTGAATTTTTCGAAACAAGTTCTAGTTGCAAGAGCTCAGCTGCGTGACGTTGTTCCTCACTTACTTCTGATTCCTTACTTAAAGCTGTTTCAATTTTCTTATATTCTTCTCGACTTAACTCAACTTGTTTATTGATATCATCATATTTCTTTCGCTCATCAACCAACTGATCTCTTAAACTTTGGACATTTTGTTCCAACATTTTGACATATAAAGCAGTCTCTTTAGATTGTTTTGCAAGAAGTTCTTTCTCTTGCCTTAAAGCATCAAATAATGATTCCAGCTCCTGATTTTGTTCATCAAGATTGCTGCATGTTTTCTTCAATAATTCTGAACTATCCTTTAACTTCCTCAGCGAGACTTCTTTTTGTCGCACTTCTTCTCTAAGCGATGTAACTTGCATGTTTAAATTTTCATTCATTGATTCAACAAGTTTTAATTGATTTGCTGTCTCATTGTGTTTGCTCTTTTCTTCTTCGAATTTTTGCTTCCAACCTTTTAATTCTTCTTCTGCCTGTTTAAGCTGTTTTTCAATCATTTTCTTATCCAACTCTATTTTCTGTTTCTCTTCAATTATCTGTTTATAGTTAGAATTTAGAAATTCAACTTCTTTCAATTTGTTTGTTAAAATAATATTTTCTTTTTTACATTCTTCGTAACACTTCCACTTTTCCAAACCGAATTTGTCGCTCTTTGACAGCAATGGTTCTCTTCTAATCGTGGGACTCATTGGTGAGCTAACGTTGTCAGTTTCAATCATAGTTGTCACTCTAAAAGTTTCTTTCTGTCGCAGGCTATCATTCAAAAAAGCAACTTGTTTACTTGAATTTTCTTTTTCCAGTTGCAAAGTTTCGATTTTTGCTTTTGATTGAGAAATCTGTTTCATCAGGCGTTCGTTTTCGTGTTTGACAACTTCGTTATCAGTTTTGAGCGAACGATGCTGTCTTTCAATTTCTGTTTTACTATCTTTACATTTTTTCAATTCCTCTTTGAGCTCATCCATCTGCTTGCGTAATTCTTTCATCTTATCGCATTCGATTGTTTTCATCTTTAAGTCTTTTTTTAGATCCATATTTTCCTGTTTTAAGCCGTCAATTGAGGCTTCAGTTATTTTCACCTGTTCGCGTAAATCACGCAACTGTTGTTTATGCTTTTCTCTCAACGAAACTAACTCATTTTCCCTTATCTCTAATTCAGTTTTCAAATCATTGACTTTTTTCTGTAAATCATTTTTATTTTTATTTTCAACCTTTTCTGCTTCCATTTTTTCTTTCAAATCATTAATTTCACGTTTCAAATCAGAATTTTCGCTGCGTTTAATTGTTAACTGCTTGCGTAAATTGGTCAATTCGTTGTTTTGCGTTTCGAAATCGCCTTTGAGTTTTATGTTCTTTTCACGTAATGATTCAAATGTTGTCATTTCAGTTTCCAATAATTGCAATTTCTTCACGATTTGCTCATAATTCTGCTCGTAATTTAACAATTCTTGATTAATTGTGCACAGCTTTGTCTCTAATTCTTGCTTCGACTTGTCTTCGTTCTCTTTAGCTTCGAGATCAGCTTTGTAATTGTGGCATTCTTGCTTCAAACCCGAGATAAGCGTATCCTTCAATTTCAACTGCTCGCGTAAATCTTTCAACTGTTGATCGTAGCGATCACACTTCTCTTTAATCTTTTTCTCGTACTTCTCTTTCACGCATTTCACAATTTCGATCACCTCTTCTTCCATCTTCTTGCGATCTTTTCGTTCAGTTTCCAATACTGACCTCAAATTCTCGACTCGCGACTGATACTCGCGAATCAGCGCTTCGGTGGGATCCTCGCGTTCAGCTGTTTCGCTGCTCTCGTCTCTGTTCAAATTACCGTCGCCCTCGCCGTAACTGATGTCCATTGCGACGATGGATTAAAAACAAATGATCAGATGACAAATGAAGAGATGAGATCGCTTTCGAAGTGTAGTCTTTCGCAATTTTTCGCAAAAAAAAATTGAATTTTCGAATCGCAAAAAATGGTTCGATTTTTTAAAACGAATGGCGTTCGCTTCTCATTGGTTAGCAAACAAAATGACGCGTTCACGCGATTGGCTCATTGTTCAACCGCTTTGTTCGATGGGAGATGGCGCGAGCGGCGATTCAAAACTTTGTGCAAAACTTTGTTTGCATTTCAATATTTTTGCGCAAAAATTTTATTTTATCTTCATTTCGTTTTTATCGCAAAAATAAAATTTGAAAAAACAAAAACCAAATGCAATTGAAGTTTAATTTTATGAATGAAACGAACATTTACTGGTATTTGGGTTACAAAAGGCGTAATGTCGCCTTTTTTGCTCTTTTTTATTTTTTGATCGCTCGTTTTGCTTTTGAGGACAGCGAATACAATTGTAACGTGCAATTTGCTGTTATACATCCTTTGAATATTAACATTTTCGACGTCTAAATCTTTTGCTTTATATTTTCAATTATATTTTTTAACTGCGTTTTTTTTGTAGTGCAAAATATCTACAATTGTGTGTGTATACATTTAAAGCTCATTTGCATGCAAAGAAAGAAAAAAACGACGCGCACACATTGCACGCTATAGAAGTGCGTACAATCGCGAAAGTTGAGTGTCCTTTTCGTGATCATTTCTAATGAAATTAATTAGCTTTTATTATTGTTATTATTTAATTTCTGAGTTTTAAACTGTTTTTAAAAAATTTTGTTTTATTATTTTACTAAAAACAGAAAAAACAAAAATTAGAAACGCTGAATACACTTCATGCGCAGGAAATTCGAAATTAGTGAATTTCTTTGCTTTTCGCTTTGCTTTCCTAATTTCCCGACCTTCGCAATGTGAAATTGACTCAAAATTTGACATCAAAATTTACCACAAAAGTTTGCTTCGCACAACAAAAAGCCCACACGCGATCGACAAACTAGCAAGTCGACAATTGTTCAAGAAATTATTTTCTTTGGAGCTGAATGAGAGAAAAGAACGAACGGTAAACGTTCGTTTGATTTGCGTGTGCTTAAATAATCTAATTTCGGGCTTTAATTTTGTTAAAGATTTCGAGTTTAATCTTTTCTTTTCTCTTCAAAACAAACTTATTTTAACGAAGATTAAACCGAAATCGAGTTTTCGCGCAGTAAGAAATTTCAAATAAGTTAATTGCGGTTAATTAATTTTTTTAAACTGTTAAATAATTAAATAATAAGTTCATAATCGTATATTCATTGATGTGTTCGCTTTAATAAACACAAAAACTTTGATTTTTGTTAAAACTCGTAATTTCTTAATTGAATATCGGTTTTAAAAACGAAACACACACATAAAAAAGGAATTCGGAAAAACGCAAACATCAACAAAATGCAAGCCGTTTTCACGGATGTTAAATTCGGTAAATTATTTTTTGCGTACTTCACTATATGGTAAAAGAGGTGTGATCATTTTCAGACTTGATCTCAGTTCTAAAAATGAATTCTGATTTCATTAAATTATCACATTGTTAAAGAACTACGGCACGATAAGCTTTAAGAGTGGAAAAAAATGGTAGGAAACGTTCAATTTAAGCGAGCATTTCGGAGCCAAACCCAAAATTTGTTGAATAATGGATTTGAGCGAAGTAATGAAATACACGTAAAAAAAGTTAAAACCTGAGTGCGCACACAAAGAAAATACGATTTTCACTGTACGGCTTTACGCGATCATTGGATATTAAACAGTGTTGATTGTAGTATTTCGCATTGCAACCTTATATTGAAGTCAAATACTCTATTTAGTGCCTTTATGCATATTATGCACTGCAAAAAGAGTGTTTACTAGATTTCCTTTAAGTGAAACGCATATTTCAACGTTTGCTTCTCAATACGTGTGTAATTTGTGTTTCATGTACATGAGCAGCGTTTAAAGGACAGTATAAGAAATCACTGGAAGAAAGTGAAGAGGGTTTTTCCTTCTTTGAAATTACTCAATTTCTCGGATTTCCATCAAGACAATCGTAGAATTCATTTTTGAAGAGGGGCGAAACGAAATTCGAAATCGGTTTTCGAGTGGTTCTTTGTTACAGGTAAGCAAAGAAAGCAATGATTATTCGAGCCACCGTTTACTGGACATGGATCAACATGCAAGCGAGCAGTTAAAGCATCGAAGTCGAGATCGTAGCTGAAGCAGAGAAGAGTGTTGTGACACTCCCAATTGAATCCAATAATCCAATGGTTGTTGTTAGCTAAGCGAACCCGCTTCAGGCCATTACCTTTGCTACGGTGTGTGCTGTGCTTTTGTTGTATCTGCTTGCGGTGTGTACAGTTTGTTATGTGTGCTGTGCGTCGTTATATGCAATCGCACACACATTCTTTTGAAGCAGTAGTAGTCAACTGTAGTAACATTTCGCGTTTCCACGACAAGAACAGGTAATAAACCAAACAATTCGCTTTTTTACTAATAGCTAGAAATTAAGATTTTGCTGTTATGAATTCAGTACTATTATTGTTCCTTTCGAAACCGTCATCTCTTCGAAACTTTTTGCGACTGTAAATTAGTTTTGAACAGTTTGAAAAAAGTTTTATGCTTGTTTTGTGACAATGATTCGTAATCAGTTTTTATTTGATAATTTTCATACTACGCATCCATTAAGTTGTAAAAACAGCGCTCTTTTCGTCCCAAAGGCATAGGTGAAAAACATTTGTTACCTCTGCGTTCAGTCTTCGCTTGAAATGACGATTGAGAAACCTTTTTCAGCAAGCAATTAAATAAGAAAACAATTTTCGCTTCTCTGTCATTGTTACTATTCTCAATGAACGTCGCTCGGATTGTGTGAACACGCTTCACTTGTGTTTTTTGCTGAAACATACACCGGATAATGTGCAGAATAATTTGTTATTACTTATAAAAGTTTTTTTTCAAACGTTTTCATAATGCGTTGTGTTCGCTACGATCTCATCTCTCGATGAAAATGAGTCGAAAAGCATCTTTCATCGAAATTGAAAATGTGCCCAAAACGGTGGTGAAAAACGGTGAATACAATAAGTTAAAACTCGAGGATTACATTTACGAATTGCAGTCGCGCGACATGCATGCAAATAATACCACCAATGGTGACGAAATCGTATGCAAAGAGAGCAGTGACCAGCAGCAGACTCTTACGCCTGAATCTCTGGCCGCTCAATTGGCGCAAAAAGAAAAAGATCTCATTCTAGCGGCCGAATTGGGCAAAGCGTTGTTGGAGCGCAACGAAGATCTAACGCGAGCCAACGAACGTATTACTGAAGAATACTCGCACAAACTTGAGGTAAGACGCAATTTGGCCTCTTTCGAGTTAATTTTTGGCTTTACTTTATGTTGCAAAGTGTACAAGAATGCTTTAAACTTATTTGAAATTTCATAAAAGAAACGAAAACATTTTCAATTTCAATTTTATTTTGAAGTAAACTTTTTTGAAAATGTGGTTTTACGAGAATGTTCTTTAAAATTGAATCACCAGATTTCAATCGCTCTTGTTTCCTCTTCGCGTTTCTTTCGAAAGTAAATTTGAAAATTTTCATTTACTTGAAAATGCTATTAACGCAATTTCTCGATTAAGCTTTTTAAATTTAAATTTTTAATAAAAAAGAATTGTTGAAAAATTTTTGAAAAAAGATTTTTTCAAAATAAGAGGTCACAATAAAAAACTTCCAAAATTGAAGTTTTAGTTTGATTTACAATAGAAAAGATGAAAAAGAACAGCGAAAATTAGTTTCAATTGTTTCTTATGCATTTTCACTCAATTTAAATGCTATTCGCTTGAAACACGATCAATATTATGGAATCGACATTAAAAAACTCAATTTACGTTTTATGACACGAATATCGGTTGGTTAAAAAATACGCTGCACATAATCCAAAGTTGCTATGAAACCGAAAAAGACCAAGCAAAAAAGTACTCAATACGGCAGGTGAGCCTTGTGTGCTCTATTTTTTCCTTTGCATTTTCTCCTGATTCATTTCACAAGAAGCATACTCCTATTTTATCCGATTGTTTGGTGAAATTTTCCAAAAGCGCTCTGTTTAGTTGAATAACGACAAACGTCGGGTGGGCACCCTAAAAACACGACCGGAACCGTATGTGTTTGAGTGAGATTGTCGTTCATTCGTCGTCACATTGTCCATTTCGCCCTTCAATTTTCTACACACACACACACATATATATATATACAAAAACGTATCTCATGCGATCTGACAGCTGTTTGGGTCGCGACTTTCGTTTCTGACATTTTTCAAAGCATTGCGCTACAACACATGCTTGAAAAAAATCAACGGAAATCGCTCTCTCTCTGTACATAGGCCACTCACTTTTATTCATTTAAATTTTTTTCAGAGCTACTAAAACAAAAAATTTTTTAAAAAGTTTGTAGTATTCTTTCCAAACTTTTTTAGTGAATTCTTTTTCTTTTAAACTTAAGGATTGAAAAAGTGTGTTAAAGTAAGCCGAGAAGCAATTGTTAACTAATATTCAGTTCAGTAAAGCGAGTTTTGCATTTTGCATTTCGCTTTTCTTTTCAATCATATTCATAAATTTTACCCAATTGACCCTGTAAAAGCGTTTCATTTGTGTTAAATATTTAAGAAGCAAAAAAGGGAATAATGTGCACAATTTTAATTTTTAATTTATGCAAATTATAATATCGGACTTATGGTTGTATCGTGAAAAGAAACTAAGTACACAAAGCAAAAATAAATAAGATAAAAAAAACAGGATCATGTAAAATGACATCAAAGGTTGCTTATAGGCAATTATATTATCATGGAATTAAACCGCATACAAATACAATGAGCGTACAAAAATTCGAGCTTAATTGCGCTTATTGGTCAACTGTATTATTCCGCGGTATCCTTGTTGAAATAATTTATGCTCAGGTACATCAACAAAATAAAAAATAAATGATTGCGTCACCTAGTATCTACCTACACACACAAAAAAATATTTCCATCAAACGCAGTTCGCCGCAGACGCAGCGTTTATAATAGACATTTCGCTCTAGTTTTTTTTTATAGACTCGTTTATAGAATTTATGACTGCACAAATATATCCTAATCGACTTTTATGTACCAAGTGGAGAGCTATTATAATTTGCTCGGTTTGAAAGCGGACGAAAACAAAAGCAATTTGTAAATTATTTTTGAAGTAAATTTCTAAAGAAAGAAACCAACAATTTTAATTCGCTCGTTATCATTCACTCATAAAAAAATAGATAATAATATCATACTCTATGTAAGAGATAAAATAACATGAATATTTTTTTAACTTAAAATGACTTTATTTTAGGAGCGGAGTAGTGAAAACTGAGCAAAAATGTTTTTAAAGTTTATATTTAATCTGAAGAAATATTTGAATGATGAGTTTGAATTCAATTGTATTTCCTAGAAAAGAGGAAAACAATTTTATTTTTCTGCACTTAAGTGACAATTAAAAGTTGTGACTAACGCTATTATGAAACTATGTGAAATTACTCTAGACATTTTTACATTTTTAAACACTAAGGGCATGCGTAAAGCAATTAAAAATGTTAATCAAAACTTTTGTCCGTTGCTTTTGTTTTTTCTAGATGAGAATTTAAAAGCCTTTACTCAACGAAAAAGTAAAGTAAATGATGCCATTGTGAATGCATAATTAAACGGAAATTGTGTTTTTTGCAATCAACAAACAGAAAGAGAAGATTGAGAGTGAAGCCTATCTTTAATTATTGTACACAAAACTCAATTCATAACATAGTAAATGATAATAATCGTTTTCGCAATAAACGACAGCTGGTTTAATATTATGATGACTTCCTGACGCATTTTGCCGTAAATCGTAATTTTTTTCTCGTAATTTATTTTCAAAAAGGTACATCAATTTGTCTTTTAAATTTATATTTTTGAAAAATTCATTTCGGAAATTTGCGCTCTTTTTTTGCTTCCCTTTTTGCGCTCTGAAATCGTGAACGAATGCTTAAATTAATTAAAGAAAAAAATTAAATTTTTAGCGAATTTTGTCGCTTTCATTGCTTTTTCGACGAAAGATTTCATTTGATTCAGAAGATTACGCGTAAATTTATCGCTTATTAAATATGAAAAGACGAGTAGATTTATGAAGCGAACTGGTGTGAAATTACCGAAGATTTCTGCAGATAGAAAATATTTCTTTACGTGAAATTTAATTTCATTTCTTTAAAAACTCAATTACTATGCAATGCACAGCTAATCTCAACCAGTCATATCGTAACGCCTCTTCGCAATTAACATATTTTTTTTCAAAGAAAATATTGAGTAAATTCAATTTCAATTTCACACATGTTTAATGTGCAAAATAAAACTTGAAATAAAAATGAGACAAAATGAATAAAATTTTGGAAAATTGTTTTTTGTTTATCGCTATTTATGCATTGTGAGCGCACGATGCTTTTCAGACCGAAAAAACTTCGCTCACAGTCGCACGAGGCATGTAACGAGGATTCGCTTCCTTTTCGCTTTGTATCACAAAGCTTGGAATTGAATGAAACGAAGAAAAGTTTTAAGGAAAAAGCAATATTTTTAAACTCGAATTAACTTTTTTTATTGAAAAAATATTGAAATAGAAGTAAAAAAAGTTTATTGAGCGCGCTGTTTTCCATTGTTTTCTTTTATGCTGTTTTCGCGAAATTGTTTTCGTTTTTTTGGCCGTAAAATTATTTCCTTTTACTTATGAATTGTGGTTAGAAAAGAAGCAAAATAGACAATGATTTCTTCCGATTTTCAAGCATCTCTTGAATAATGCGTAAATAAAACGTTTTTCATAATCATTTGAGGCTATAAGCTTTTTTGCTTGCTTGAAACAATTTACAGATTTCGATCAGATGTTTTACTATGTTTAACATGTCTTTAATATTTATTTTATAAAAAACTTCATTTATGTAAAATTATGTTATAGTTTGAACAAGTTATCATCATGAAGTATTTAGTTTTTAAGCAATGAAATAAATTTTGACAATTTTTTCAACTAGTCGTGCGATCAGTTCGAATGAGAACATTTCGCTTCGATTCAGACTCAAAGATTAGTTAAGTGAATTTGATTGAAAAAGGTTACGAGGTCTATTAATCAAATCAAGTTTGCTTGGACTTTTCATCAAATTAGTTTTAGTTTAGCCATGAGAATAAATTTTTAAGTATTCAAATACGTAAATTTATTTATTTTTATTTTAAGCATATTTAAAACGCGAACGCAAAATGCTTTTAATTTTTATCACAAACATTAGTGACACTGAAACGGTTTACTTTTGAGGGTCATCGTTTGCTCGCTATAAAACTTATAAGGTTTGAGCAAGCGATGATATAAACTTTTCTTGGATGCCGATATGAAAAAATTTAAGTCTTTTAGATTAATGAGTTTTACTGAAAATTAAAAAAATGAAATTTCATCGTGTTTAGAAATTCCTTGTATAGCTCGACTTGACGTGTGTATTGCGCTGTTTTCAAGTAAATTACGTAACCTGTACTCGAACATCGACTACAAGCAATTTTATTGAGTTGCACTAACTAAAAGTAAAGCTACATTTTGTTTTTTAACTGTTCCTCGAAAAACAGAAAAAATAGGTCACTTTCATGTGGACCACTCGATGCATCTATTAGCTGTGATATATACTTCAAGCATCGAGAAAGTTTTTCTTGCACAATGAAGCAATTTTTTCTTATGAAACATAACAGTGACAGTTATTATAATAATAAGAAAGTGTAGTGAAAGCAAAAATGCTACTCTTAATAGTATTTATTTTGCTGTTTTCATACACAAACACACATTTCGTGGCTACATTTATTTTTTCCTTGCAATTATTCTGTCTTTTTGAAAGCATAAACTTAGTTCAAAAAAATTAACTTTCAGCGCACAATAATAATTTCGCACAAAGATCTATTATTGTGTACCAATTCTACTTGTTCATTTTTTTCGCGAGGACTTCATTACTTTTCATTGTAAGAATGAATTATTGAATCAAAAGTGGGCGAAACGCACTTACTAAAAATTTTATCGTTAGTAACGAGGATCATTGCTGATGACGAAGCCTTTCAGGATCAACTCACACCTATCTGCTTTTTTCTGCCTTCTATGAATTTGTTAATCAAATTGGAAGCGAAAAATGCGAGGTTAATAAATATTCCATTAATTTTTATGAAACGAAATGCCAAATGAATATTAAAATGTAATATCGATTGCGTTATTGCGGTTTCAGCGAAATAGCAAGAGAGAAGAGAGTAATCGTAATCACTTTTTGAAATCGCAAGAACAGTTAGTTTTTCACGAGTTTATTATGCTGCAAACAACTCATGAATATGTTTAATCTGTAAACACGCTGTTAAATACCGAATTGGTTTACTTTTTTCATAGTGAATTATAAATGCAAAGTCGAAAGCAATTTACTTTTGCGGAAAATGTCTTGCCTAATATTTCGTTTTAGGCTGTAAAAAAAAAAATACAAAAACTTTTCAAAGCAAGAGGAAACTTTTTGACAACACTCTTATTTCGAAACGCGTTCGCATTTCTCTTTTCTCTTCAATAAATTCGTGAATATGTCTTCTGAACTCAATAATTTGCGCAATTTATGACAATTGAATTATAAGGATATAGAAATCGAGCGAAACAACAACAAAAGAACTTTTCTTTAATGGCGCAGATATCGATAGATATATAAGGCACAATTGTTCACTCTCTCGATTACAGTAAAAACTTTTCGAAATGCTTCAAAATGCAGGATTTCCAGAAATGCAATCAACCAAAATTTTGTTCACTAAAAACACAATTTAACTTTTACTCGAAGCAATCGAAATGTTTTGAATTAGCTTTTGTTTCGAAATCGACAATACTTTAACTAGTTTTTTGATTCTCTTCTGTTCTCGTATAAATGAAGAAAGTGACTGAACTTTCGCAATTAGAATTATTCTAAAAAAGCGACGGACTTAACGTTTTTTACGAATCAATTGGTAATTTGCGTTTGAAAACCGCCAAACCGAGAATCCGGTGAAAAGCCGAGCCGTAATTAAGTCAAGTCTTCTCGGGATTTTTATTGTTCATTTTCGGTTCGTTTCCATGTAAAACTATTTGCTGGGGCTTTGCTAACAAACTCTCACTAGCAGAGATAAAGTTTTCAATGATGAGTGAGTGAGGTTTTTATGTCAATGAGTTTTACTTCTTCTGTTTTCTAAATTTTTCACAAATGATTTCTTTTTTCTAGTTTTTTTTTTATTCTCGAAAAGAAATAATAAGAAAAGCACAAAAAATATTTTCACGCTTATTAAACTTGACCCTAACAAGTTTCCATTTCTCGCAGCGCAAGCAGCATCGAGCGTTTTAATTGTTTTCATCTTCACTCGCTTCTTTTTGCGCAAAATTGTGACTTAACACGCATTTCATTCTTCTCACTCATTATTATCATTAGTTTTACTTCTAAATTTTAATCACACACATACACACACACTTTGCTCGATTTATTTAGCATTTAGCCGCAAACGATTTCTTTTCGAAGATTAAAAAATGTAAAGACGGAAATGTAACACAAAATCACATATATTAAGACGCATAAATCTTGCAGCTAGAAAAGTGATATTAAATGAAAAACATTAATTTCGTATGCGTAGCATCAAAGTGAAAAAAATGTGCGCTTTTAAGAAAAAAGTGCACTGACTTTAGATGAATAGACAAATTTTTTCGCTCACTTCGCTCGCCGTCAGAACGGAAACGCCTCGTTTTCTTATTCGTAAAATACAATTTGTATTTTTCAAAGCCACTTGTAAACGAAATTTTTCTTATCGTTTGTATGAGAAGAGAAAAAAAATTTTTCGACAAAAGTTGCGGGCAAAGAAAAGAAATTCCACAATGCTTAATGTTGTTATAAATTCAAAGTATAATTTAAAATGTATTTAAATGTTGGAATTCGCAAGCCAAACAATATCAATGCATGAAAGGGAGTAAAATTTTCGTATGCATTTGAGCGAAGCTATGATTTAATGCAGCTATCGTGATGAAGTGAAATTTTTCTTCTTCTTCTTCGAACGTGTCTGCCACTATTTCAAAACAACAATACATACGATTCAACAATGACAATAGAAATAAAAGTGCAATGTAAATAATCAACATATTTGCGACGAACTGATTTTTTTATTGTCTCAATTGCAATTGCTTAATTGCGATTACGACTGTTGTGTGTTTTATTTTTCTGTTCGCAGAAACAAAATATACAAAATTCAACGTGATCTTAAAACGATTGAATTCTCAAAAAAACAAAATTTTAACTTTTACACGATTTCGCTTAAATTAGATAAACACATTTAGCGAACGTGTTTTGAATTAAGCGAAAATAAATGGTTTCTTAATTTATTTAGAAAAAATTCAAACTTTAATTCTCATGGAATTAAGGCGAGCAAAAAACGGCGATTGTTTTCTAGTCTTGATTTATTTGAAACGCTTTTTTAAGAGATGCAAACGGCCTTATTCGAACCGCAGCACCTGTGTGTGTTTATTTACTATTCATCATGCCGTTAAACACCACCGTACCGTTTTTAACCGATTCTCGTGGCTATCTACAGTGAAAGTTTCAAAAGGTAGAATAAAAATATTTTTCGCTGATAAAAACAAAGTGACGATAATGCAATAATAAAAAATCGTTTTCTTCCGCAACTCCGAGCGTGTTGTTGAATAAATCTGCTCACTAATTTTTAGGTTAAACATCAGCGAGTTATAAAACTCTTTTCGCTCGATTCTTTTTTGCAAAAACACTTCGACACGAAATGCATTTTTTAAAAGTTCTATTTCTGGTCGGAATCGGCATTGCTTTTCGCTTCTCGTTCAATTACCTGCAAAGCTTTTGTTTTGAAACAATATCAGCTTAAGCTTGTTTGCGAAACATTTTTTCGAGTAGCGTTTTTACCGTTTACTCAACCGTTTTAATAACACTGTGAATAACTTTGTGAATGACAAATTAAAAGTTTTAATTGAATTTTTAAACCAAGTTTTCAAGAAAAATTTATCTAATTTTACATGTGAATGGCAAAATTTAATTGACACTTTTGTCGTGTTCTCCGCAAAGTAATTTCATTAAAATCTTTTCTCCATACAGTGTTTGAGTGCTGCAACTTGGA
This sequence comes from Dinothrombium tinctorium, assembly GCA_003675995.1. Lineage (NCBI taxonomy): Eukaryota > Metazoa > Arthropoda > Arachnida > Trombidiformes > Trombidiidae > Dinothrombium > Dinothrombium tinctorium. The sequence goes on along the minus strand of NCKU01000034.1, from coordinate 57,334 downwards.
AGTTTGAAGCCCTTAGACAAATCAGGAGCAATCAATGAGGATTGATTCAATAAATGTCTGATCAATAAATGATTTCGATTGCACTTAATAATAGAAATTTTACTCTTCGTTTTATACTTATTCGGACTTGACTGCATGAGAATTTGTATTTTTTTTTCGTTGTGAATGAAAGGAAACAATTGAACATGGAAAGCGGATTTTCGTGTATTGAGTCTCGAAAGATGAATTTATCGATAATAAAGATCAATGCTGAATTTACCCGTTAAAAGCAGTTAATAAAAGCAAACTTTTCGAGGATCACGAACATGGGTTTTCGAAAAAAAAAATTATTTTGTTGCGGCGGCTTTAACACTTTAATCAAGGAATTTTTTTTTTATTGTTTAGAAGGTCATAAAATTTTTTTCAGATGAAAATTTTTCTTGTGAAAGTTTTGATTCAAATTAGCCGCAATTTGTATGCATGAATGTATACTTACACACGAAAACTTTCACTGTTCTCAAATTTTTGGATCTCAGTTTGAAAACCGCAAACATAGCCTCTCCATTGTTGTTCTTAAAAGTGAAACATTAATAATGTAGAGCAGTTGTAATGAAGCTCTATATTATTTTACGGGACACATATTGTCACACATTTAAATTTTCGCCGACTCAAATTTGAAATTAGTTTAAGAGATATAAGAAATTAAATGAATTCATGCTGGCAAACTAAAACTGTTTTGTATGGCTTCGTTCTGAAAATAGCGCACTTTTGAGCAACAATTAGAATAATCCGCTCATAAAAATGTTTTGCAAAAGTTTTTTTTAAGAAAAAATGTGAATAATTATAGTTTTTAAGCCTTTGAAGCACTTGTATACATTTTGTACTCATTAGTAATCGCTTTGATATAGATTTTAAAAACTTTTATCGTTTTATAATAGTAAACGATAAAAATCAAACTGAAAATCATTATTCATATTCTTTTTACTACCAAAATCTCTTGTCTTCATAAATGAGGTCAAATTGAATGTATATGCAAAAATTTTGCATTTGAAATTAATTGAAGTCTATATTTGATGCTACATAATTACATACTAAAAAGTGGAAGATGAAAGACGAGCAGCTATTGCCGAAATCTCCCGATTTGTTATAACTCATTCATTCATAAAAAACATTAAAAAAGTGAATATTGAGCGAAAAGATTTAATAAGTAGAAAAAACATGAAATGAAGATTTTAACGTATTTATTGCCGCTTATTTGCATTATTTTTAAGAAATTTTTCGCCTCTCGGTACAATCTTATTTTGTGCGCAAACTTACTTTTGAAATTCGATTTCTGCTGCTATTTAATTTCTCACAGCAATGAGAAACTTTTCACTAACAGAAAATATTAATTAAATGCGATTTTCAACTCAATTTTTATCGAAAAAGACTTCGAAACAAAAATCATTTTACAGGTATTTATACAATTTTAAATGCTAAATTTTTTGAAGTAAGTGTAGCGTTGAAGTTGGGAAAAGTGAGTAAATAAAATGTCATTTGCTGAAACGAAAGTGAAAATTGTTTGCATAGTTAGTTGAGAAATTTTTAAAATGTTAAGTTAGATTGCGTGAAACAATAAGACTTGAAAATTTCTTGCCAATTTTTACAACTTTACCTTCAAATGTAAACGAAAGTAGAAAGTGTTTTTGATTGAATTAGTTGTGAGAATAATTTAAACTTTTGCACAAATTATAATAATTTTGGCAGTGAATCTTCTCTTTCAAAACACGTCATATATAGTGTTTGGTAAATTTTTAATTACTTTAAATACAGCATTCGTTCGTTAAAGGCATTAAACGGTGAGAAAGTGAAAACGATTCTTGCAAATTACTTTTACTTTCAAAATCATTTTCGTGTCAATCTTGTCGCATTGCTACTTGTATATCAATGCCTTTCGTGTGACAAAATTCAGCCGCTTTTACCTTGCTTTCGAGAAGTTTCCAAAATTCATAATCAATAATCAGAATGTGAACTTTTAAAATTCAGTTTTTAAACATTTACTCAAACCCAATCTTTTTACATCAGTTCTTTTCGTTCCTTTTGCAAAACGCTTAATACAAACTTTTTCAACAAATCTTTTTGAATAAAAAACAACGAATAAAAATTAAATAAAAAATAAAGTGTTTTAAATTTATTGCTCAGCAATTGAGATATATTGGGTGAACAAGTCGATTTCACGTTAATATTGGTGCACGCTTCACAGTATGCTAAAATTGATAAATTTTTAAGTTCAAAAAGTTTTTAATTTTTATAGAACTTTAAAGCAACAATTGATATCAACTTTTCGTTTCATTTGAAAATTAATTTACCTTGTCGAAAGCTTAAAAATGTCTCATTAAAACTGTTTTAGAAAAGAGAACTCACTGAAAGTCAATTGAAAAATAAAAAGTTGTTAAAATAAAAGTTTCAACTCACTTTCCAAAGCCGATTTCGAACGCTTAATTTTGCGAGGACATTCGGATAACATTCATCTAGCCAACATAAGGTCACTTTCATTTTGAAATTGATTTTTGTGCTTTCATCATTGCCTTGTTGAAAGCAGGTGGATAAGCGAGTTGTTTATGCAATAGAAGGAAGCGAAAGTTTTTACATTTGAAAGTTTTAATGATCGTAAGCACCGAAAGAGATGTGCAGTTTTTGTACTATCCTTCAAAAATTAACTTGATAGAAAATGACAAACTTTTATTCGGATTGAGGTTTACGACCATACAAATTTTTACCATCAAGATAAAAGAAATATTTTAGAGTGAAATCGATTTTATTCTCTATAACTAAAATCTTTAGAATCTTTGTTTTTTATAGGTGAAAAATTAAAAAATTGATCGAGCGTAAAGTTTCAAGTATTTTTACTTTATTTTTGTTACTAAAATTAAAAAATTAATCTTAAACTTCAAATGTATATCTTAAATAGAATATGCATTTGTTCTTTTTTAAATTTCCAAAACTGAAAAGCAAACTTCTCAAACTTCATAATAATAGCAAAAGAATTGTAAAAGTTCAAGAAATCTTAAGAGAAAAAATGCAAAAGATTGAAAGTTGGAAAACAGTCCATTTAAAAAGACGAACATCTTTTGAAGGATCATCTTATTGCTTGCTTTTTATGGATAGCATGTCATGTATGGCTGTCAAGAATTATTACATACTTATTTTCAATTCAACGATTTTCAAATATTGCAAAACACTTTTTTGAATCACTGTCAAAAGTTTCGAGAAGCAAATAGATACACGCTATATATAAATTCAGCCAGCTGAGATTATCTTCTTCATTAAGCTTTGCAAATAAACAACTTTGAAAACAGTTATTTTGACTTTTCGATGATTTTTTATCACTCTCATTTATTTTAATTTCAATTTAAGCAAATTTCTCGCTTCATTCAACATCGAAATGAAATCAATTTGTTAATTGTAATTTGTTTTATCGAATTCTGTATACTTGCAGCTAAAAATGTTTTCGTCCCCCAAATAACCAATTAAAAAATTCAAAGTTTTGCTGTAGCACCTAACTAAAATTCAATTTTCTCACTTTTGTGAAAAATAATTTTGATCATTGTTCTTTAATCAGTTGTTAATTTACACTGGTTTAATCATATTATGATGTGAATGTAATTTTTTATTTGCCAAAAAATTCAATGTGCTTTGCAATAAAGCTAAATAAAATTTTGCTTCCTTGCGAAAAATGCGTTTCATGCGAGCTGGTTCGCTTGAAAAATTTTTCACTTGTGTTTTTTATCGTTGCGAATGAAATCAAACTCCCATAAATTCAATTAAACTTTATTTATAGACATAAATTTAATTGAACTTTCTTTCGCGATAAACTGAAAAATTAAGGAAAAGAAAGCGCAGGCAGAAAATTGAAAATGAGAGCAGTGCGATCGAATTGACAAGTGAATGTATTGAAAAAACAGCGCAGCGTGAGAGTTCTGCTTTCTTTTCGAATAAAAACTGAAATTTGAGCCGCACAAAAAAGTGAAAAAACTTTTTAACTTGATGTTTAAAGACAAGCGAATTTATTAGAGCGAGTGCTTTGAGAGCTATCGCTTTGTTTGGAAGAAAAGTTTTTTCAAAGCAATGAAAATCGGCAATTTAAGTGAGAAAAGGTGTGTGGCAAACAATGCGCAATAAGAGTTACATTGCCGCGCGTCGAAATTTTGCATAATTAAATCAAACATAATTGCTTAAAGATAGCGAAAAATTTTTAGTTAACATGTTAAATGATGGTTGACAAACTCACATCTTTGCATGTTTACTTGTCGCAGTTTTCGTTGTGCTGTGTGTGTTTTTAATTTCATATTTTTAAAAGTAGTTCACTAAAATAATCATTATAATCATAATTAAATATATTACAGAAAATTGTTTTATTTTTTAAATGTTTTTATTTTTATTGTATCTCAAAAATCTAAGACCTTTCTAGATCACTATAATTAAAAATCGATCGCGCGTGGCGTTCAATTAAGCAATTCGCCTGTAGAAAAATTGCATCGCAAATTTAATTTTCGCCACACTTTATTAATTAAATATAGTAATTCTAAATATTTCAATTGTTTTCATTTCGTTTGATCTGAAAATTGCAGTCATTTAAATTAAGAGAAACAATCGAGTGTGCGATAAAATTTTTTTCGATTGCTTTTAACTCACTCCATAATAAAAGCGTATGAGTTTAATAAGGCAAATTATGATAATTAATTGCGGTATCATATCAACCATGTGTGAGTCAAATCCATTGTGACCAGTGAAAAGTAAAGAGTGTGTTAATAAAATTTTCAGAAGATAAATGCGAAAAAAAATCGTTGATAATCTTAACAGAAAAAAAACTTTTCAGAATATACAGCGTCATTCTCAAGAAAATGTTTTATTTCCGACACTTAAGTAGTGACATTAAAGCAAAATTCACACCCGAAATTGACCATAATTTTGTGTGCCTATTTTTGGCATTTGGCGCGAACGTGACCACAAGGTTTTTTCAACGAGCAGTTTTTCGCTATTTAATGCTTTTTCTCTCATTATTTTGCTTTCAAGAAGAAATAGTCATTAAAAGCAACGTAAATGGAGCGTATTACATGAGAAGCCACGCTTTCCAGATACTCTTTATTTTTTAAGTATTAAGTATATGCAAAAACGCACGTGCGAAGCTATCAAGTGTTTTTAGCAACGGAGAAAAGCGAATTTTTAAATGCATTTATAAATGAAATGAAAACATAAAAAGTGCAGCTCACGAAATCTAAATCGAGCAAATTTTGTTCTCTTTAATTTCTTGCTTTTTCTACTAATCAAATTCACATAACGTTTGTTCCAAAAGTAGAGCGAAAAGTAAAAGAGAAGAGATCATCGAGTGCTTTGGATATGTGAGAGATAAATGAAAAGAAAGAGAGAATAACGATTTCTAAATGAAGCTGATAAGTTCATTTTTAAATAGCGCAGTGTTGGCCGCTTTGAAGTTAGAGATTCTTATCCATCTTAATGATGTGCTGCATTCAATGTTGCGTCTTTTTTGAAAACATTTTCACTTCACTTTATCAAAGCGATTGAGAAGTCACTCCATTATACTCTCTTTAAGTGTGCGTGCTCTGCAAAGCAATTCAAACGCGAGCTCTTCTCTCGCTCTCGCTCTCACTATTATCTCTTCTGTGGCAAATCTTTTGCCTTTGATTTATATGCTTTGTACTTTTATTCTTTACGTAAACAATGGACTCATTAAGAAAAGCGAGAGAGTGTTAAGAGGCCGCGCTTCCTCTTGTTTCGTACAAAACGAACATGAACAGTTTTTGATTTCATGAAATAATAAACATTTGCTGAGTATCAATTTCCGCCGAAATCCATGTGTAAGATATAATTTGTTATTCGATCACAAAGTGCAACAAATATTAAACTCAAAAATTGAGATTCAACTTTTTTCGCTTGTAAGCAAATATTTGTGAAGGTAATTCGACCACATTCGCCAACGCCAAGAACGAAATTGACCTGCTTCTTAAAAATCACCTTTACTCAGATTTTAATTAGTTTTTTGGACCCAAAATTTTTCTTTGTTTTTTTTTGCACTTTTACAGTGAAATGAAGTTTTTTGCATTTTAAAAATTCAAAATAGAGCAACTATTTAAATTTCAAAATTAAAAAATTGTTTAAACAAACTGCATTACAATGGCTTTAAAGAAAAAAAGGAAAAATTTTGAAAATTGCACTGTCCTTCTGTAGAATTTCGCTTGAATCGCATGAAATTTATACAGAATACAATGCAATTGACAATGGACCGAACAAAAGTGGTGCGAGAATTTCTTTTAATTATGCTCAAACCTTGAAGAACTGGCATTTCAATTTTGTGTGGTCGTAAGGAGCGAGATAGAGAGCACAAATCATAAATTTAAGTTTCATTGAATTTCATTTTGAAATCGATTGCTTTCTCGAAGCAAAACGATGTGTCTACTATTCGAGTGAACACCTCAATTTTATTCACAATGCAAACAGAACTTAATTTTTTTTTCACAGACTGTGAACAATGAAAAAATAAAAGTTTGGGTGAGAGACATGAGAGACAAAATGAGAATGCTTTAAAAATGAAATTATCGAGAAATGTTATGAATCACAATTTTTTTGCTTTCAAGCTAGTCGCGCATGAAACCAACGCCCTTAGAGATTAGACAAAAGTGAAATGAATAAAAAAATTTTTCTTACGAGTACACTTTAAAAGTATGCAAATTGCAAAGAATATAATTTACTTGCAATCAGTTTGTTAGATGCCGCAAAGTGAAGTAACCTTAATTGCAAATATTTGAATTACAAACAATATAATTACACAAAATGAGCACCAATTTACAGAGTTAATAAACAAGTAAAAGCGAAAATTGTTCAAATTGGATTAGCGAACAGGTAGAAGCTGAGAATGCAAAATAATGCTTTAAATCAACACTGGCTATCGATCTTTTAAAAAATGATGCTTCTCAATGATAACGCAAAGAATGCGCAATAACGAAAACTAAGCGAACAAACTTTTCTCAACAGATTTTAGAACAAGAAAAGCATGGATTGAGGCGAAAATTGGAGACGGTCAGCGGAGAATACGAGTCGAGAATAGCCGAACTTCAAACTGACCTGAGCTCATTACGCAAAGAACTGGACGAAAAGCAGCTACAGTTGCGGCAAATAGAGAAGGACAAAGCTAATCTCATACGCGAATTGATGGAGCAAAATCATCGATTGACGAACGAATTGAAACGGGTTCGTATGATCGTCATTTGTGTTTTCTCAAAATTCATAATTTAAATTTGCTGCTCGTTACTCGAGAAAAGTTTCATTCGCTTCCACTCAGAACATATCGCAACGATTGAGGTCAACCAGACACGCCGGCTTCTCTCTTGTTTTATTGTTGCGTCCAAAACGGCTTTTTTAATTACAGAAATCGTAATGAAAAAGAGACAGATTCGGTCAAAAACCAGCAAATGAAAAGAAGCGAATAAAGAAATGAAAAGAAATTTTGCTACAGTCGTCACTTGAGAAATCTGCGCACGACCTGAAACTTGTGAATAGAAATGTGACGATTGACGGACGCAAACAAAAGCAAATTAATTAACACACGCAGTTTAGATCGCACGATATGTACATTAGCAACAAAATTAAAACAAGGCAAGAACAGAAAGCCAGAAAGCAGACATTTAAAACACACCTTTAATTAACGCAAAATTTTGAAAAAGCGCGTTAACCGCAAACGAAGTGAATGCAATCTTCTCGGCGGTGGTGACAATAAAATGCGATCATTTATTTCATTTTCTACTCCACGTTTTCTTTTTCACTTTAGTCATTATTTTGAAAAATGCTCTAGCTGCTCGTGTCAAGTGTCGATAGCGACAACGCTCGAGAGGCGAAGAGATTGTTGCTCAGCTCTAGCCTGATATACTTCGCTACGTTTACTGTTTTAATTTTTCACGTAAAACATATTTGAATTTTTTTCGAGTGAAACAGATCCGTTAACTTGTTGAAAACTTCCCTTTAAACCAACTGCTACCATTTTCTTAATCAGGCCTCCGAATCTGAAGACCAGCTTACAGATCAATTACAATCGCTGCGCGAACAGTTCAATGCTCGTCGATCTAATTTACACGACCACGTCGCTCAATTGGAGGGATTAAGAGAGGAAGTAAGTGCTTTTGTTCGGCTTCTTTTTCAGTGCATTTTAATTTCTTAAAAAAGCAAATGCATTGAATGCAAATTGACCTCTTGATTGCCTTGCTCTCAATTTTTAATTCTTTTTACTTTCTTATCGCTTCAAACAGATTAATATATTAGCGAAACGTAAAAGTGATTTGGAAAAGCGAATCGCTGTTTTAAAAGAAGAAAGAGAGCATTTAAGTATGTCTTTGGAGGAATCGAGTGATCGTATTCTAATGCTGGAGAGACAAACACAAGAACAAGAGTGTCTGATCAAAATGTTACGAGAGGATTTGGACGAATCTCGGCACGCGAATATGCAGTTAGAAAATCGATTAAATTCATTGCAGCGAAAGCAAACCAATTTTGGCTCAGCTTCATTTGGTTCACCGTCCAGCAATGGTTACCACACGCATACCTCTTTAATGAATGAAATTGAAATGTCTTCTTCTTCGTCGAACGAAGAAGAGATGCGTTCATTGAACGGGCATCTAGCGAATGGTAGTCAAATAGACGAGATCGAATGCGACCTTTTCGGCCTCAATGATTCCGAATTTAGTGGAAAGGTAAATGGTAATCACTCATACATATACGCATATAACGTTGGAGGCTAACATCAAGACTATAATCGATTTTATTCGTTTGTAGCTGCGGCAAGAGTTAGTTGAAATATATCAGCAATTACGTCGCTTGTGTCATGATCTACAACGACGAAAAGATAATAATGGAAGTTTCAATTCCACCCAAGACAGTGGTGTGCCCGCAACGCCCGAAGAGATTCAAACGAGTCAAATTCGAGTTGGAATGATCTCCGCTGTTGTCAAAGAACTTAAATTGCAATTAAATGATGTTCTGAGTGAATACTACGAAGGCGTAAGTAATTTTGTTCCTAAGTGTGAATAAAACAAAATTGCAAATTTAATTGCAAGCAACTTTTGAACAAAATTTTTCTAATTATATGAATCTTCCGCAGCCCTGCGCTTCATGCAAATCACTGCTCGAAGAAAGGTCCGAATTACAGAAATTACGCAAAGAAGTGTGCGAAAAGAGTGACGAATTGAAAGTGAAATTAGAAGAAAATAATCAATTATCGACAAAAGTAACTATTTTAGAAACTGAATTGGCAGCTGTAAAAGAAGAGAGAGACAATTTGAAAGAATGCACGCAAACCGAGGGAATGGGCAAAGATGATATAGTGAAACGTGCCTGGGAATTGCGCGATCAGGCTGTCGCTCGCAAGAATACTGTCGAAATTGAATTGGCAAAGACCCGTATCGAATGTATGCATGTTAACAGTCAATTGATGGAAGCGATTCAACAGAAGATTGAATTATCACAACAATTAGAGCAATGGCAGGTTAGTAAATATTCAAGTGTCAGCATTTCCTTTGTTAATTAAATGCTTGATTTTTCTCCCAAATTCACACATTGCATTAGGTTGATATGCAAAATTTGTTGGACGAGCAATTGAAGAAAAAGCTTAAGTCACACGAACAGCAAATTAGTGCAAATAATGTGAATGTGAATAATCATCGTAGCAGCAAACTACTCAAATTATGGCGATCTTAAAATTTGAAACTTAATTTTAAATAAGAGGGTTACAATAAGTGATGTAAAATGAGGCAAAATTGTAAACTGTGATAAACATTGATAAAGGCAAAATGTCACAAAACACAGAAACAGTTTTCTAAAAAAATTTTTTAGGTGTGTTTGTCTTTATTGATGTGCCTTTCGCTTTGTAAACACGATGTTTTAAAGGAGAGGGAGGCATGAGAAAGAAATCTGAAAATGTAGAAACGATAATTTTACAAAGGAAAACAAACATTAAAGAAACAAAAGCTCCATTCCATTGTAGAGAACTCATTGTACAGCGCATCAAAATTATAAAAGTAATAAAAATAATATTTAAATAAAATTTTTGAAAAAACTATTAAATTATAAATAAAACAAAAATGCTTTTAAAAAATCTTCTCAATGAAAGGTTTTCCAGATAGTTGATATTAAGTTTCGTATATTCGCGGTCGCAAAACTTTACTCCTAAATAAATGAACGAATGTGCGATAACTAACGAACCATAAATGACAAGCGAATTCGCCCTCAGACTATTTTATTCACTTCAAATATCATAATTCACTTACTTTGTACAGCTTCGTCGTTGATTTCCAACCGAGTTTGCCGAAAGAAGTATTTTCGATTTGAGGTGCGATACAAAATTGATTACAACTTAGCAACCCAAATACATATTTTATTTGATAACAGTTGCACACTTCGCTGGCTTCTCAAATCTATGTCGCTATTGAAAAAAAAATAATTCTAAAATTTACCAAAAGATGGGAAGCTTAAAAAGAAATGAAGAGAAAAAATTAAAAACTGGATGATTCAAACTCAAATAACAATGACTAAGAATTTTGTAAGCTATAACTTATAACATCTAATGAGATTTGGCATGCTTAACAAGTCAACAGTTAATTAAATCTTTATTCATTTATGTACCTTCTGCAAATAATTAGTCAAGGAATCTCAAAATTTTTTTCAACATTTTACAAATCGTAACAAATCGAGCGTAAATATGCTTACGATTAATTTTAATTGCAAAAAGCAAAAATAAATCAAATTCACAGTCAATTTATTATATGATTGATTATGAAATATTGTATAGTTGTTCGAAATTAAATGGAAGTTAGAGTCTAAGGGCAAACTTCATCTTTAGTGAAGGTTCGAAATTTAATTACTGGAATCATTTTTGAAAATAAGTCACAACATTTAAGTTTAATCGTTTTCGAAAGAACACCGTGAAGCTTTAAAATAATTTGGTAAATTGTATCATTTTGAAAAGGAAAGCAAAAAACAGTTTAGAAATTCTTATCGCTTTAAAAAAATCTTAAATAAGAAAAATGATTTTTATAATTAATTTATTTGATCAGTTAATTGGTTTGAAATGTTGTTTTTGTTTTCATCAGTGAAAAATTGATTATTTGGTAACACTTATAAAATTTCTCTTTAGATTTTCCAAAGAACATTAAACAAATCATTAAAATTTTAATTGTGTAAAAACAATTTAATGACAAAAAATGAAGTTTACTCGTCAGAATTTATAAAAGAAGTAACGATTTCTAAAAACTCATTTTGATTTAATATGTGCAAGTAATGATTGCCTTCGGCGATACATTTAATTTTAATGTTAGGAAACCATTTCTGAATAGTGGGATAATCGTCTTGAATTACGTAATGTGACTTACCACCGTGCACGAGCAATACTTTTCCGTAAAATGGTTGGGTAAATTTTATATCGTTAAGTAAATCTTTCTTTAGTGAATCGCTGATTGCTTTGAGGTTATACCGCCACTGAAAGTTTCCTTTCGTGCCTTTTGATAAATTAAGCAAAAAGAATCCACGAATAAATGTGTCCTAAACACAAAATCAACATTCATAAAATTCCATTTAAGCGAAAAGCATTGAAATAACAGTTAAATTGATGAAACTTACAGGAATAACTTCTCTCAAATACTTATCCACTCTTCTACGAGCCTCAGATAACGATATATCTGAAGGTAATTCCTGAACCGATTCTTCCATTTTCGCAATCATTACTGAGCTCAAAGAAGTTTCATGTTCAACATTTAATTTTCTGAGCCCAATGTCAACAATAACCATTTTCTCGATTAGTTGAGGCTATTCAAAGTATTTTAAACATATTTCTTATCAAAATTACATTAAAAAATTGAGGAGATTGCCCAACTGTGGCACTCACATAATCAAGAACTTACATAATCAAAAGCGAATTGATACAAAACGCGGCCTCCTAAACTATGACCTATAAACACTGCTTTTTCGAGGCATTTCTGATCCATAAAATCAAGTAAATCATTGACCATTGACTTAATGGTAAATGTCAAGGTGTGCGGACTTTCACCATGATTGCGGAGATCGAATGCGAACGCAGTACGAACAGTGGCGTTCGCGAGTTTATCTGAAAGCGTTTTCCAATTCAACTTAGAACCCATCAAACCGTGTAAAATTATCAGCGGATTCGCGCCGCTTTCGATCGTCGGTCTATTCTCGAAAAACGACAATTGCACGGCTTTCTCGCTTTGCGAACAATATTTGCGAAACAGTTTCGACCAAACGCTTACTGAGACCGCATTACGCACACTGAACTTATTTGAAAACGTGTACATTTCGAAAAATAAAAGTTTTCGAAAAACGAACTTCAATCGAACGCAAAGAACACTTTTCAAAGTTCGGATTCGACTCAAGCGAAAGACGCACTTTTTGCGTCACTTCGGGTGTGTTCCTCAATTGAGGCGCGTTAAGTAATTTGAGAACTTCGACGTTAATTTTAATCTTATTTTTGTCATTTAATTCACAATAATTGTAATGATAATTATTATCATTGTTAAATATTTTTTGAAATTATAAATAAACACATTTTTAAGCAAATGAAAAGGCTAAAGGACTTGTTCGCCTGACTTTGAAATATTTAATCAACAATCAATAGGGTTAAATGCTTCGTCTCATGCACTTAAAAAAATAAAAACTATAGTTTTGAATAAGCTTGTTTTAAATATTTACGAATTCATTTATTTATTGTAAATTATTATTATAAAAGGAAAAAATAGGAGTCCAGATATTCGTTGAAAAAAAATTCTTTGAAAAACTTTTCACGATTAAGTCAACGCATTTATTTGTTGTGATCTGATCGTAAACAATTGCAAAATGAAGAAAATTTTGTTCGGTTTGATCCTTACCACGGCAACTTTAGGAGCCATTTACATGGCATACACCCTATCCAAGTCAAAAACAACACAGCCGAAGAGCGCTGAAAAAGCGGAAAAGCGAGGCAAAAAGGGCCAAAAAAGAAAAGCAGAAGTTTTGTGCCCGCAAACGGCTGAGAAAAAGCCGAAGAAAGAAATCAGATGCAGAATTGAACGGAAAGCGCCCAGAAGGCCAAAAAACATTCGAAATGTTGGATGGGAAGCAAAACTTCCGACAATTCAGATGCCGTGGTACAGCAATAAAGGCGACCCAAGCCAAAGCGGCCGGATCCACGGAAAAGAAGTGGTGGCCATTTGGAAGCCAATGGTGAAGGAAAGTGCGACGGCGATATGGGTGATGAGGTTTATCCTCATTTTCTTTATTCTCCATTCTTTTCTTTTCTATCTCTTTTAATTTTTAATTTAATTAATACCTTTAGCTTAGCTTGTAAATAGTTAGGGAATGTTAGGAATTTTTATTTTATTTTATTTTTATTTTTTCTTTCTTTATCTTTCTATCTTTTCTTTCCTCATTAATACCCAAGCCCAAAAACGTGCTGTCGTCGAGTGATTCAATCAAAAGAGCTTCTCCTTCTCCTTCTTCTTCGTCCTCCTCGTCTTCTTCGCCTTCGTCATAAAGCCTCCGACGCACGTTTTTGGGTCCGTTTGTAATACTTTATTTATTATTATGCCTCATCACCCATATCTTCGTCGCCCTACCTTCATCCTCTTGGTCTCTGATATGGTCACGCTTCTTCGAAGTGGTGAAAGCACTTTGGCTTTGATTAAACATGAATATTTGCAAAGTAATCTTGTCGATCTGAAGTTGCATCGCTTCCAACATCACTTATTGTGCTTTATTGTCAAGCATTAATTTAGAGTCAGTCTGCATAAATCATTAACGTTGGAAAATAGTAAAAATTTTGACCTCATGGTGGTTCTATTACAAGTAGTAGCTTTTAGGAAATTTTTACAAGAACTTCAAACGTCTCAAGAACATTGATAATTGTTGTGCAATGTCGAATGAAAGTGCGGTTCTTGTGACTTTCAAGAATATTTTGGAGTTTGGAGGTTAAGAATTAATCAACTATGCGTTTGGTCATGTTCATGGAAATTAATTAAATGACCAGGTTTTTGATGCGATTCTTGCTTATTTTGTAAGTAATGTTGCTGAAATTCGGATTGTCTTTTATTAAAAATTATCACAGCGAAAGAACTAAAGTATGCAAATGTCCATCGGGACTTTTTTTGTAAGTCAATAATTGAGCAAATTGGCAAAATTATGATGAAATCCTTAGTTGTGATGCGTTCTCTATATGGTCAAAATGTTTATTTAACGTCAATATCGGAAGATGAGTTATGTTGGCAAATCGACGATTTATTCATTATCTGAGTAAACATATGATATGAAAAATTAAATTTACGCTTATTAAGCTATATAGAAATCGTTGATTCTACAACTAAAGAATAAATAAAGAAAAAACATACAAACAAAAATTTTTTATTTCTGTCTCATTTTTATTACTATCTCACCAAGAAATGATTTTGCCAATTCATGACTTGGAGAATTGAAGATCTAAAAGACAAAGAATCATCTGAAAATGAAAAAGAAATATTTTTAAAAACATTGAATTTATAATGCTTTAGCTGAATTTAGCTTTCTACTGCCTGATAAAATTTATTTAAATAGTTGTTAATATTTCTAGTTATTTATATAAATTTGATAATTTGTTATGATAAAAACAATAAAATTATTATTTTGAATTGAAGCATTATCTTTGTAAAGATAATCGTATTTTGACATTGCTCGCAATAAAAAACGAAAAAAACTTTAAGATAATATATGAGCACAAAGATATATGCTTGTTAGATCAGAAATTTTAGTTTTCAGATCAAGTATTTTATTTATTCTACTTACAAGCAAACTTTGGAATGGTTCCAAAGCTTTTCTAACAAAAGTTTGTCAACTAATACTCAAATGCGAAATTAAAGAGCCCATAGTCCTTTTGTGCACCTTACCTCGTGCTAAGTTTTCGAATATTGCAATTCGAGTCTTAATAATTTTGAACTTACGTGTAAAAATCTTCGCAATAATTTTACGAAACAAAGTTTGCTTATCGTATTTCGCAACAAAAAATCTCCATTCAATGATAAAGTCGAGTGCTTTTATTTTCAAAAACTTTTGAGTTGTTTTCTTTTATTGAGAATTATTTATGCTCTTGAATCTTAAGCAAAATGTTGTCGAAAAACGTTTTAACAAAATTCGTTTTCATTTTTTTCTTGAGCACGGTGGCCAGCAAAGAGGTGATCGTTGACGGCGATGTTTTACTCGGAGGCGCTTTTCCAATAACAGGTATCGTAATCTTGTTTTATATTAGAGAAAAAATGAAATAAATAAGATAAATATTAAACAGAAGGGAAACATTGTGATCGTATAAACGCTCATAGAGGAATTCAGCGCATGGAAGCGATGCTGTTTGCGTTGGACAAAATTAATCAACAACAATCCAATTTCAAAATTGGTGCTCGAATATTTAATACATGCCTCAATCGAAAGCATGCACTTAAACAATCGTTGAAATTAATCGAAAATTCATTGAATGAAAAAACTGCGAAAAAGTTGATTGGAATCGTTGGAGCCTCAGATAGTATGATTACTTCTGATCTTGCCACACTTTTTCAACTGTTTGACATTCCTATGGTAGTATCGACTTTGAAAGAATTTGCTTCATATATGTTTTCCAGATCAGTTATGCCTCAACTTCATGGAGACTAGCTGATACTGAGCGGTTCCCGCTTTTTCTGAGAACATTTGCATCCGATTTTGAACAGCTTCTTGTTTATATTGACTTAATGAATCGATTTAATTGGACTTATGTCAGCATAGTGAAAGATGATTCTGGAGAATTAATTTTTTCTTCACGATTTGAACGACTTTTAAGTTTATCGAAAAAATGCTTAGCAAACATCGAATATTTGCCCTCAGAATCAAAAGAGGAACATTTTGACACCATTTTGAAAAGATTAACGGCAAAACAAAATGCAAGAGTTGTATTTCTATTCATCCATCCGAAAAATACACGAATGTTGCTAGAAGCCGCAAATCGACTTGAAATTTCAGATTTATTCATATGGATCATGCCTTTCATAATCATCGAACATCCAGAATACTTGAAAAATTTAGAATCATTTGCCGAAAATGCTCTCAGCATTCAATTTCAGCCGAGTAATGTTGCCGAATTCAATAATTACCTTGAAAATATGACACCAGAAAGTAATAAAAGAAATCCATGGTTCAAGGAGTTTTGGCAAGCACATTTCAATTGTTCTTTAAGCATAAAAGACGCCCATCACGAATGCTCTCCCAAACTGAGGCTGAATACAGAAAATAATTTTTTGCAAGAGCCGAAAGTGTCATCCGTAATAAATGCTGTTTACGCGTTTGCAAATGCGATTCGAAACGCGTCAATTATTCGCTGTAAAAATTTATCAATTTGTGAAAATTTGCGCGAAATGAGTGGATCCGATTTCTTTCATCAATATTTAATTGATTCTCAATTCAAACGTGCGTTTTAATATCTTTTCTTAATTCTAAGTGATTATAACAAGGGAAGGTTTTCGACTGTCCTACCTAATCTCTGGTCAAAACAACTCGTTTTTATTACCTTGATCTGACCAGAGATTAGGTGGGAAGTCGAAAATCTTTCCTTGTTAAGTAGAATAAAGTTACAATACTAGCAAAAAAGAGTTAAACATTGCAACTGCTTTTTAGAACAATTCAAAAACTGCGAATTTCTTTTTCAATTAATTTTTTTTATTTTTTATGATTGAAGAAATTAATGGCCAGCCATTCCGATTCATTGGCAACGAAGTTTCTCTCCCATATAGCATCTATCAATATCAAAATTCTAGTGGAGTGTATGCTTTTCATAAAATCGGCAGCTGGAGTAACGATCGACTTCACTTGAATGAGACTAAGATAAAATGGCGAGAAAGCGAAATTCCTCGATCAATTTGTTCAGAAGCTTGTTCACCTGGTTCACGCAAAATTTTTTCCGCTGGAAACGATTGCTGCTGGGTTTGCGCAAAATGTGCTTCCAACGAATTTTTGGTAGATGAGTACACTTGCAAATCATGTTCGCCGGGATATAAACCAACTACTGATCAAAAAGGTTGTGAAAAGGATGAGACAAAAAGCGTTGAAAGCCAAAAATCTTCTAATCCACACGAAATAAAACGAAATTCACCAAAGTGCGAATGTTTGAATGAATTTGAACATTTCAAGTGCCGTTTAGCTCACTTAGAACACAATTTAAGACCTGATAAGTATGCAAAACCACATTGTTCGTTAAATGACTGAGGTTAGATAATGATTTTGTGTTGGAAGTTGATGGGGCCAATATTTTTTTAATCTTTTTTAAAAATTTAAAATTCAAAATCTAAAATAAATAAAAGAATTTTTGTTTTTGTTTATGTCAAAGTTTTAGGTTGAAATTGAACTTTATTTTTAAATCTGTTTGAAAGTAAACAAAAAGTTTTAGAAAGAGTGAACAACATTTTTTCAATTAGACTACAGAAATATGATTTAATTCAGAAAATGTGCCCACTTCGCAACAAATGAAAAATTGTTTTCAAACAACACAAATTAAGCTTTCATTTAAAGTTAAAATGTTTTTGTCACGATGTTCTAATATTAAAATTTTTGAATTTATTTTATGATGCTTGCGAGCGTACCGAAAACAAACGCGAATCTGTTTGCGAAGCGTTTTGTTTTGACAGCGAACTTGTGATCGCTGAGAGTGCGCTTTGCGCTGAGCGTTGGACACGAATCGAAACGAGTGAATGAATGGCAACGAATACAGAAACCACCACTTCTTCGGATTCGTACATAACGTGCACCGATTGCAATACAAACGAGCTAACCTCTTCCACTGACGAATTTGTGACCGCATTTAGCGACAACGATGAAAACGGTGAGCAAAACGATGACGAAACGTGCAAAGATATTCTTAGTTTGGAGACCAGCAATGATGACTTGTTTCAAGACATCGACAGCGAAACAGTTGTCGACGAGTACAGCGAAGAAGAAAAGCAAAAAGCTTTGCTTATTGTCGAATGCTTGAAACGAAACGATGTGCGAAATTTGCGTAAATTGGGACGAACAAAAGCTGGTTTCGTTTGCGATGTTTTGCGGCGAATGGTTTGGCCCAAGATTTGTAAAGTAGACGTGATTGCAACTTCACCGCGTCCTGACTCAGAAGAAATGAGCAAACATCCTTTTTACACGCAAGTGGTGCTAGATGTTAATCGCTCTTTGAAACGCTTTCCTCCGAGTATCGCTGAAAATCACCGTCTCGCGATGCAGCAGCAGCTGATTACGTTGATTATGCGCGTGTTGATGAAGAATCCGTCTTTTCACTATTATCAGGGATATCATGATATTTGTATAACATTCCTTCTTATATTGGGCGAAGAAGCGGCTTTTCATTGTGTGAACACAGTGTCTAAATCTCATTTAAGTGTATTTATGGAAAAAACCATGGAAAGCACTGCCGACTTGCTCGATATAATACCGTTGATTGTTAGACAAGAAAATGAGCGTTTAGCTGACTTTTTAGAGCAATCTGAAGTTGGTAACATTTTTTGCCTCAGTTGGATCATCACTTGGTTTTCGCATGTTTTGCGAAATTATCAAACCGTTGGTCGTTTGTTCGACTTGTTTCTGGTTTCCGATAAGCACATGTCACTTTATCTTACATCGAGCATAATTTTGTTTAAAGCCGAGGATATACTGAAATTGAACTGCGATTTGGCGACTGTCCACCACTATCTCACGCGCACAGTTGAGAGCGAAGAATCGTTGCCATTCGAAAAGCTGATTGATGAAGCTCAATCGCTGCTCGAAAAGTATCCTCCGCAAGAGATGGTAGAAAAGCAAATTGAAAATAAAAAACGAGAGCAACAAAATGTGCAAAAATTTTCAAACTTTTGGAACATTTTCAACATTCGTTATTTATTACGAAAAACGACAAGCATCGGTTTTATATCTCTCGCCGTTTTAGTAGTTGTTTCAGCCACAATATTTCAATATTGGCGAAACAAGTGATCGCGTTTCAAGTATTATTTAAATCGACTTTTCAATGCATTTCATATTGCTGCACGATTCCAATTACTTCGAAGCGATGCAAGAAAAGTTGTAAACTTTTTAATAATAAAGTTTAGGGTCTAAAATAATTTTTTTTTTTTTATGAATTAAGTAAAACATTTCATTTTGATCACAGAAATTTATATAATTCCTTTCTTCAATTCTTACATAATTTACATTGTAAAAAGTCTAATTGAATAGATTTATTGAGAAAAGGTGTATCTAACAATATGTTTATGCATTGTTGACAAACCCTTTCTTAATAAATCTATTCAATTGATTCCTAACAAAGCGCAATGCGCCATTTACTGAATTCTCAATGATGATGATTAACGGTCATTAACGAAGGCAACAATGCGCCTGCGATGAGCGTGAAAAGTTCAGTAAGCCTAAGTTGTTGATGCTGTGTTATCTCGGGTAACACATGAACGGTTGCAACGTATAGGAATGTTCCTGCACTAAAAAGCATCGCAACACCTGCAATTAAATCATAATCAAATGATCGCAATTATTTCTCGAGTCTAATAATCACCTGTTGCGTTATATGAAGACAAAGTTTCTTGTGTCGACTGACTAATGCCGAAATAAGTAATAAAAGCAGCCATCGGTGCGCTTAGTGAGAAAGCAATTAGATGCTTCTTCAAGCGAGCCTTTTCCAAGCCTTCGTGCATTAGAAAAGTAACTAAACCAAATGCAGCTGGAGCTTTGTGTAACATAATTGCAAGGAATACCACCATCTCAACATCTGTGTGCGATGTGGTTGCCGACGCTCCGAGTGCCACGCCATCCGCTATAATCAATAAAATTTCCATTTAGATTTGATTGAGATTGCTGACAAAGTTTGAATGATAAGTTTCTGCTCACTGAGAACTCGTTATTTAGAACAAATCATGATCAAGTCAAATTGTATGTGTTTACTTTCACTAGAAGTAGGTCAGAAAAAGTTCAAAGAAACTTAATTTTGTCCTATTTTCTGTTTCAAAAAAAAATTTGAATTTTTTTCAGTGGGTTGAATGAGTCTCGCAATTTAGAAAGCATTTAACTTATAAAAAGCGAAATCAACGTATAATTTTTGGTGAATATGTGAAGTGATTGACGTGAAAATCAATCTTGTCAAAGATAACATTAAATTTAAAGCTTTACATTTACTTAAAAGCTTTTACCATTATGTTTCACTTTTAAACAGGCTTTCAAAAATTAAGTGTGTTGCAAAATTTACGAAGACGCTTTATCGTAAATGTAACGTTTAACGAATACACCATCACTACTTTTCAATTACAAGATTAAATTCAGTGCGAGTGAAACGCGTATTAAACATATTAAGCTGAGTGGCAGATTTATTCAAAAAAGATGTCACTTTAGAATTTGTTTAACTCAATTATCAATTTTTAAAGATTAAATCAACTAATGTTTAGATAAAACAAACTGTTTACTTTCTAAAGTAAACAAGGTAAAAGTACTTATATGTACTCGTAAATGTGTACTCAAACTTAAAGAAAGTTTTCTCAAACGATGCACATTTGCAAATGATAAATGTAGTTACCTGCAGCGTGAACTATTAAACCAATAGTAGCTGTAATTTTGGAAGAATGTCTAAATGAAGGACTAGAATCGCCGTTTTCGAGAGACTCTATTAATAATTAAACAGCATTAGTGCTGTGAACTGAAGAATTGAAAACTGTAGAGTTACCGCTTATTGCAACAGTGTATGTTGTATTCGAAGTATGTTTATTTGCGATTTGGTCAATCAATAACATGAAAACAAAACCAAGTACGAGCGTGACACCGATGATTGAATGAGGGACATCATCTGATTTCGGATGAGACGTCGGAACTTTTAAATGATGATTGAATTCTAAAAGAAACAACTTTGTACAAGAATAGAACGAAGGCGGGTTAGGTTTCATTGCAAGATACGTGGAGATGGCAAAGCTGAAAAGCAACTAGAAGGTGATACTAACCGTGCGCCGATTCATAAATTGTATTTACACCTTCGGGAATGATCACAGCCAACGCTGTGCCGACAAGAATTCCAGAGCCGAGAATCGTCAACAAGCGTACTTTCGACTGTTGAAAACGAAAGAGATTTAATAGAGTCACTTTTTTCAAAAGCGAGCAGAAAACCTCAGAGAAGGTGAAAACTAGAGGTATGGTTCCCGCGAAATAACTGCCAAAAAGCATCGAAAACGAGAGTAGCGTTAAAACTGTGAATTGCTCCATTTTTGTCACCGAATTCGCTCTTTTTTGAAAACAAACTAAAAACGAGTAAATCCGGAATTAAGTTTCCATGCTTTGAATACGTTCAACAATCATTTTCTGCGCGTTTATTACGAAGTGCAAAGAGAAAAAGTGGCGTTTCAATCGTTTGGTTTCGGCGAAAATCGGTGCTCAAAGCGAACGCAGACAGCACACCGCCGCGTCGAGTGTGTGCCAACGCGACCGGGGGGCAATCGCTCATTGCGCTCCCCTCTCATCGATTCACCAGATTTGAAAAGCCGACTTCACTTGATTCCTGTCTCTTCCTTGATTCTTGCCGACTCTTCACTTGATTTCGGTGTTCAATCACTGCGCTCAATGCAATAATTGTGTACAATAAAAAGACACATGATTTGCTTTTATTTTCCACGTTTCTAAACAAACTTTTGGACACTTGATTTAATTAAAAATTTGGCCTTTTTCAATTAAATTAATAAATGATTGCATTTTGAGTAACTTCGTTTTAAAAAATTGTATTTTTAAAAGAAAATTCATTAATGTAGAAAATGAATCTTCTTTACAAATAATCAAGACTCGATTTGTTTCGAAAATGACTTTTCTGGCTTGGTATTGTTGCGACATTTAGTGTACAGGATAATATTTCGAAAGTATAATACAAAATATGAGCTAAATTACAATTTTTTAAGGCATTTTACATCAAATTGTAATTAATAATAATTATAATAAAAGAATGTAATGAAATAATTTTTTTTCTGGCATTTTGTTCGATCTACATATCAACAGCATTTACTCTTCTTCCCTTTTTGACTTCTATTACCCTTCTGTCCGAGTCGGATCGCATTTTCTTGCGATTGTTGTTCGCGAGCTTTATTGTCTTTCTTCATTCTTAAAACCATGCGAGTGATCGCCATAAACATCTCTTCAACATTTATGTTCTCCTTCGCGCTTGTCTCGAATAGTTTTATACCCATTTGATCCGCAAAACGCTGCGAATCTTCGGTTAAAACGACTTTATTGTTTGGATCGTCGTTTTTATTACCAACTGTAAAAAAGAAATAACTTCGTTGAAAATACAAATTTTTTTTAAACTTCCGTAGAATATAATCAATTGCTTCCATTTGCCGCTTTAAACTGACGTACGATTCGTATAGCAACGCATTATGAAATTGAAAAAATAATTTGTTTCCTTGTGGATAACGCATTAACTCACTAACTTCATGGACATAAATCAATGCGAGCTTCACACAAGATTTTCACATAAGAATTTCTGCAGTTTTCTGATTGCAAAAAGATTTCAAAGCTTCGCAACTCGAATGCTGTATAGTAGTGAAAGACGCGGTACAATCTAATTGTTTCCTCATTCAAGCCAAATTCAAGCAAATGGTTAGAAAAGCGAGGGATTGATTGACGCCAAAGTGTAACAAATAGAGAACAATTGTCGACAAGAAATAAAGAGAATATTCAAACCTAATATCCTATTAACGACATCACAATTTTGATCAATTTCATGTAACCACCGCTTGACGTTGGCGAATGTTTCACCGTTAGTTACATCGTAAACGACTATAACACCGTGCGTTCCGCGATAATACCTAAAAAGGCGACGAAAACGAGAGCATTTGAAACAAGTATTTCAAACAAATGCCAATTACGTCGAAGTGATGGTGCGAAAGCGCTCCTGTCCAGCAGTATCCCATATCTGCAACTTAATCCGCTCGCCGTCGACTTCGATTGTCTTAATCTTAAAATCAACGCCGATTGTTGTAATATACGTTCCTGTGAACGTGTTATCAGCGAAACGCAAGAGGAGACTACTTTTGCCCACACCTGCAAACAGCGAAAGAACATTGAAAGCGTCGGTGGGAAGAAAGCGCGGGTAGAGCGCTCGGAAACATACCGCTGTCACCGATGATCAGTAATTTAAAGAGATGGTCGTAATCGCGAGCCATCGATTGATTGACCGCTGCACACTCGATTCGAACTGATTTGCCGTTTGCATGCAATCGTCACGCGGCGAGAGGGAAGTGTGCGAACGCGAAACGCCAACTGCAAGATTCGAGCGGAAAGCGGCGAAAAGAAGAGTGAGAAAATCGAAATCAAAGTGAAGGGTGAATTAAAAATAAATGGTGAGAAAAGAGTGAAACAACTCGCCGTTGTTTTCGCATCGAACGAAGATTGCTTTCGAAAGGGGCGTCTGCGTTGCTGCCGTAAGCGCGAGTCGCGCGAGTTTCGAAACAATCGCTCAGCGAACTGCGAACCTTTTTCGTTCGCTTCGAGAATTCGAATTCGAAAACACCAAATTTCGCTTCATTTATGTTTGCTTCCATCTTGTTTCGCTCTCGCTTCGAAATGAAATCAACGCTTCTCGCTCTCGCTCTCCTTTCGATCGCATTCGCGGCGAAAAGGGACGACGAAAATTTCTGTAAAAATGTACGAAAGAAAAATGTGGACACACTTTTGCAGAATGCGATTCGTTCGAAAAGACAGAATTACTCTTTACATTGTGAAGTGGACAGCCGTCAATTCAAGAGTATCATTTATACCGTAGCAGTATTTCATTCGAACGCATTGCTTTATACAGAGTTTGATTTGAATGCAACTAAAGTAGAGACTCAAAACAACAGCGTCTATTCGACGGCGACATTCGAATCAAGTTCAGTTGATTATTTGCCGACATATAAAGTGAAAAGTAAAGCAGCATTGTTCATTCACATTGTTCATCATTTAGACGCTCCTAAAAATTATTCGATCACTTATAAAGTAGACAATAAGCCGAACACTCAAAACTTTTCAACTCTTTTGCAAACGAGTGATAGCGAAGAATTTCATTTGAAATTTGCTGATTTTGATGAACAACACAAGATTACTGTGGAGATCGAAGTAAATGAAACATTTGGCGAATCGAAATCCAACTTTTCTCTGAATGCTTATTTTGTAACCTGTATTCGAAATGTGATGGCATCAGGTAATTACAGCGGAAAAGGCTGCGTTCTCATAGTTGAGGAAAATCGACACATTTTTTGCGACTGCGACCATACGAACGTGCCACAATTTGGATTTTGGTTCATTACAGTCACAATATTGGTGTTTCTTGTCTTCACATTCGCTTTCTATATCACTATTATAAAACTCAAAACAAAATTGAAAAAAGAAATCGGATCTGTGATGGAAATGAAGGCTGGAGATATGCTCGTGAAATGCAGCGAGCAAAACAAACAAAATAGTTATTTGGTGACGCTGAAGTTTGAACGCTTTGTGATGAAAAAAGAGAATTATAAAGGAAAAATATTGGTTGAATTAAACGATAACAAAGCATCGTCTATTGCATTCTTTGAAATTCCAGTAAGACCAAAATTTTGTTTTCATCAATATTGGTTCATAAAATATACATTACATCTATCTAAACCTCTGGGTACGTTAAAAAATATTCGCTGTCAATCTCCGCTATTTGTCTTTATACACAATATTAAAATACAAGATATTAAGACCAAGACTACGACAAATTACTTTATAAATAATTTTATTTCACCGACATCAGAAATATTACCCTGCTCCTTACTCACACCCAAACTTAGATCGCAAATATCTACAACTCTTCCTAATTTAAACACCATAGAACAAACGTTTGTTTTAGTCTTAATTATATCTATCATTTTTGCTGTTTGTATAATGGTATTGAAAACAGAGCGATTGGCATACAAGAACATTACCACAACAATAGAAGCTACAGTGTTGACTGCATTATTCTCGCTTTTAATAATCGATTTCTGTTACCGTAATATTCTAATTCGATCAATACTAATAGATAAGCTGCTCGAAGAAAAAAGCAGAGTTGTAATGTGGTGTAAAAAGCTTTTCATTGGTATTCTTCACATAACGATAATAGCTTTGGCCGTATCCACCATTTTTCTTGGTTTTGGCACAAATTTTTTTCAATTTTATAGTTGGTTTTCGAGTGTCATCTGTGCGGCACCACTTGTTTTTACTATGCTTCCAGTGATAGAATTTATAATTGGCAGTCCTTTTCAAGGTAAATTAATAACTCCTCTTCCGATCGAAATAGCTCAAACATTTGGCGAATCGGAGTCACAGCTGAGTGTTTCAGAAAAATCAAAGAAAAGAGTCAAATGTATTCTTAAAGGGAAACAAGGTTTCGTTCATCAGTTAATGAAAATGAATTTAAAAGGACAGGAAGAAGAAACGCAAACTGAGGAAGATAGCAGTTATTACAATGAAACACTGGCTAATCTTGGCGTGCGCTCTGTTAGTCAGTACCAAATGAAAACTGTAAAAAGTGAAGAATTGCCAGACGACGATTTAGATAGCTTGATGGAAGAGTTAGATAGATTGAGAAAGACAGGTAAAGGAAAAACAATACCATCTAAAGGCTTGTCAATCCGAGACCGAAAATCGAGCGTTTCAATGCGGAGAAAATTCAGCTCAAAGTTTTCAGTAAAAAAGAAAGCAAAATAGAATTTTAATGAGATTTTAAATCTGCAAAACATGAATTCAATAAGTAAGTGAAGTTGTTAATTACTTTCTCAATTAATCTGAAATCAAGATTAACACACAGAGTGTTAATCTTTGAAATTGAAATTAATTGAAATCAGAAATTTAGATTTTAGATTTTGACGATTTCTCAAGATGAAAACAACAAATCGTTTGTCTAGTAAGGGTTACGCATACGATGAGAAGCGAAACGCAACATTATGCAATTTTGCAAGCGTCGATCCATTTTTAACTTGGTTTGCTTTTTGACACAAATCAAACGCAAAGCAAACAGCGGAAAATAATGTGCGAAGCGTTTATTTTTAAAACAGGAATGATTTTTAATTTACATGCAGCGCAATGTGTAGAAAGCGGTCACGAAGTGACCTTTTTAAAGCTTAATTTTTGAATTTAGTTAAAAGCAAGCACAACCTTGTCCTTGTTGCTATCGTTTTCGAAAACGGGCAAACACTGCATTGTTCGCGTTCCTTTCCATTCTTTTCAATTCTTTTTCTCGCCATTAAACAATTTTCTCCATTTTCCGTGTTCAAGTGATTGCGATTATTATCATTTTCCATATAAAATCAATGTTCGAAGACCAATGTTTCGATAAGTTCGAAAATGAATTTCGACTTTTTTTAAACAGAAATCATTGAGAATATTGAACTCATTTTATGATAATTACGTTTACAACTAAAATTAAACCGTTCGAACGTCACAATTAAATTGCAATCATTGCAAACAATTGAGCTAGTCGACGAGAAAAGACTATTTGCTCATAGCTGAACAAGTGAAAAAGCCGATATTAATACGAAGAGTGATTTTGTTCTGCAGTCCGAAAGTCGAGAGATCAAATTTCTTGATAAATCTCCGGAAGGAAGTGAGGAGAATGCAGCACAATTTGATTGAGCGATTCAATTCAAAAACTAATCATCGGCATTGTTGATCGAAATTGACGGAAATACAATCATTTCATTGCATAATTCGATCCATTCATTCTGCTTGAATCAATACAATTTTTTTTAATTATGAATTTCTTATCGGCCACATGATTTCACTCTTAATCAAACTCATGTCGCGTCGATTCATCACACGAATGGTTCACGCACAAAAAAAAACGAGAGCTGAAAACAATGAAATGGTCAGTTTTTTATTCTTAAAATGAGAGCAAATATATTAACTCAGCATTTAAAATTCATAGTTAATAACTAATTTACAAATGGCAGTGTGTTTGTCATTTCAATGATCGTGAAAAAGGGAGGAATTCGCACTTGATTCAAATGAAACTGAAAAAGTTTTCGTTTTCGTAATTGATTTCGTTTTTATTACTTAAATTTTCTTTCATTTATGAAACTCGCTGATTTTGTTTTACTTTTTTGCTTAACGAAATTTTTGTTTTCCTCTTCAAAACGATTAATACTTAAAATTTTTACTCTGTACAATATATGAGAATGAAAGTTTTGTTTTTTCCACAATTCTTTCATTATTTAATAATTTCATTCAATTATAATATAAAAAAAAAACAATCCCAAACCCGAAAAACCCATTCGGCAACTCCGAAGGCAATGACAAATACAATTTTTTCGCGATAAATACTATGTATGTATAGAATGTATGTATATAATATACAAATGCTTAGAGTACAATTCGAGAGAGTAAAATTAAATAAACTCGATATTGTGTAACCAAACTTAAAGCGAGAAACGAAAAACTATATTTCGCTTGATTTGTTACTTTTCATTCTTCTGCCTCTTCAAAACTGAATCGTGCATAAGTAGTTCAGTAAAACGATTTTTGACTTTTGCTTTTCGTTTGGATTTGAAAAAATTTACTTTTTTGGGCTCGTTTTAAGTTACTTTTTTTGCTCAATTGGTTACTTTATCTAAACACAGTAAATACAAACGATGTTTTCTCTTGTCCTCAATTATCGAACTTGCTTTCCAACTTCAATCATCTTTCTTCTGTTTTGTTTTTCACTTCTGTTTAAGAAAAAAATTGCCATAAAAAAATGTTTCAAGTTTGCTTTCATTCTCTCTTCTCTCATCGTTTGATTGAAGATTTTATCTCTATTTTGGTCAACAACGACAAGTTTCACTACAATAATCGTTAAATGTAATATTTAGTTTTCAATAAAGAATATATTTACAAAATAAATAACTACAATATACGAGTCGGTTTTTTCCTCTTTTCAGCGATTTCTAGAGTCACCTTTGTTTTCAAGCGCACAGGAGTTGCTTTTTATGTTTTTTTCATATTAATAACAAATATACAATCAGAAACATTAGTGTGAAGAGCAGTACAAGAATAATGTTTTTTGATGTATGTTCGTTTTCGTTATGAAAGGAAGTTTGTCTTCAAAATCGACTTTCAAAAAAGTTTTTTGTCTTCTTTTACTTGCTTTGTTCAAAGAAAAGTTCTCCTTCTAAGCTTACTCGAAGCTTGTCGTCGTTCGAGGCTCTTGATGTATACATTCGTCGAAAGAAAAACAACGTATATTTGGTTTAATGATCTTGATATGCACTTCGCGATTTTTGTACACTCATTTCGCTTGATTTTCAACTGCCATTTTTGCACAAACCGCATTCACAGCAAAACTTGCACGGTGTGATAAAGTTGCATTAATATTTGGATGTGGATGGGAAGGCACGACATCCGATCGTGAGTCGATGGGTCCAATGAAATCCAAGAAAGCGAGTTGTAGCCTTCTAAAACATATCTATAAAAAGTGACATTGATTAGTTGCTCGTATGATTTGCATGTGTAAACAAACCTTAACACATCCGTTGTCAGATTTGAATCTAATGGATGATAGCTTCGTGTGTTCGAATACAAATCATCGTTATTTTGCTGAACTGATGGCGTATGAATGAGAAGAGCAGACTGGTAAAGAAAAGAAAGGGCGTTAAATAAATTTCACTTTTAGTCAACATATACCTTAAGAAAAACAGGATTTATGTCTTGAAGGTGAGGACATGACGACCAAAACCATTTTGGCAATGGTCCTGTTTGCGCAGTAGAAACATAATAACCAAGGGCAAGCGGCTGTTGCAATAACTGTAACGGCTCGTCGGGCATTTCGCCTCCGATAACGCTCGAGTTCTATAGAAAGAAAATGTTAAATGAAGAATTAAAAAATGATCATACCTTATGATGTCCTCCACCATCAAACCCTGTTTGTCTTCCCGCAGGACTATCAGGATGCGACATGCCTGGACCTCGAGGAGAGCCCACACCTGGGCTTACGGGCGGGCTTTCCGGCCAACCGAAAATATCATTGATTCCGTCATCCAACTCATCACCAAATGGCAATAAATCGTCTTCATTTGGACCCAAGGCATCAATTGGAAATGTTCCTTGAGAAGATTGTGTCTGCGCTGATGTTGGAAACACTAAAATATGTGTACAAGAAGCGTCTTCTGGTGTACTTAATTGGCAGTTGTTCGAATTGTTGCTAAACCTATCATCGGGGGTAAATTGATCGGGAAACACACGCAAAGCAGTATCTGCTTCCAATGAGATCAAGCAAGCAGAAAAAATACAAGGCATCTCGTAGGGAGCCATGAACGAGCACTGGCGACACTTGTCTTTCAGATGCCTGCTGTATCGAAGCAATGACTTTTTCGTTAACAGATACGCCCATTCTCTCAACTCGCCGTGTCCAACCCTTCCCAACCGGCCGATAATTAATCGCCACGGTTGTAATGATTCAGCCATCACCGATAATATAAATTCCATCAGTTTATGCAAACCGAATTTTCTTACAGAAGCTTTTTTCCTTCGTGTTCTATTAGGAACTTCGATATTGATTAAATTGGACTCCAACAGATCGCCTTTATCATTGCAGCATGTAACAATTAGAGATTTTTGGTCTTCTGTCAAACAGTATGCACAAAATAAGGTTTGCGATTTTTCGCGAATATCACCAGAAATTTCCACGAGTTCAGTTTGTTTGTCTTTGATCGGAGCCAAAATATATGGTGGCGTGTATATTTTGGCCATATTCAATGATGGGTCTTTGCTTTTCAGGAAGAGTTCCAATGATGCCGCAGGCCCGAAACCTGTCAATGATTTTGATACCGACTGATTCGAGACCATTTTACGGCATTGAGTGAACACTGAGATGGCTAATGATTTGAGCTGATCTTGGCGCTTGCTTCCCATAAAATCTTTACCCATTCCAAGAACCGCATCCAAAGAGACAAGTTGTAAGTTGATACTATTTTGTAAATGTTCAGGAACGTGTTTTAAAATGTAATTGTAGCAACGTAACAAGCCAAGACATGATAATCTGTACATTTCTTCATCCATGCTTCCGAATGTGAATGGTTCGACAATATAAATTACTATTGCAGGCTGTTTGTTCGGATCTTCATCCTGCTCGAATGCTTCTTGAGATGTCTGCTGATTATTTGATGCTGCATTATTCGAGCTGTCTCCGGATTCTTCTGTAGAATTTTTTGTTTCGTGTGAAGAAGCTGCAGATTCAGACGCTATGGGTGAAGAACCTGGTGCTTTTTGAGGATTTGTGTTTGACTGCGAAGTGTTTACTGAATCTGATTGCTTTACGCTAGTATCAAACAATAATTTGTCCAAAGGTTGAGCGGCAATAATGGGAGCCACATATTGTCTGCACGCCTGAAGGTATAATTTCAGTTTTTGGGCAACATTACCATCACCGATTTGATTAAACCACTCATCGACAGGTTTTTCTAATTGCTTCAATGTTGTTTTACCAACCCGCATAATTCCATCAATCAGTACTTTGCTGATCGGACAGTGTTTTCCTAGCCTTAACATTTCATATGTTGTACTGAGTTCCCTAAAATATGATTTCACTTGTGAGATAACGTGACTCTCCTCAGGCGCGACGACGATATATGCAACATCTTTTGTCACCGAAAATGGTTCTAACATTAATTTTTCCCAATATTTGAGTCCAAAAGGCGAGAGAGCGACCCAATCTTTATCGTGACCAACAAGCAACGATGGAATTGGTTGTGGTTCACATTGATCTTCAGTGCCTCGACCAGCTAAACGATGAAATTGTCTCCAAGTGAGTGGTCCCGAAACGGTGTAAGTCACTTCCCACATGCCTTGCGGTTTCTTCTGCACAG
Source organism: Dinothrombium tinctorium (assembly GCA_003675995.1). Classification (NCBI taxonomy): domain Eukaryota; kingdom Metazoa; phylum Arthropoda; class Arachnida; order Trombidiformes; family Trombidiidae; genus Dinothrombium; species Dinothrombium tinctorium. The sequence continues at coordinate 26,462 of NCKU01000034.1, read as the reverse complement.
CTTCTTGCAGCAATGGCTGAAGGTTCCGCAGTAGGCGAATTACTTGGTAATTGTTCGATGGAACGACTCCATCAGAGAAAGGCCATTCATGAAGCGTTGATGCTTTCAAGGAAATCCGCTCCGGTGTATTGTACTGTTGCATCATTAGCTTGGAGGGAGGGCCGTCCATTGACTGTTTGCCGGTTATTAAGGCCATAAATGCTATTTCGCAACAGTCCGATCGCTGCAATGCATTTGATCGCGTCAAGAATGTCTTTTTGCTAACAACTCTCATAGAATTTAAAATAACAGGAACCGAGAAAGAGCAAGAATTTCTTTCACTTCTTTTGATTGATTCGAAAAGGGCAGCTTTCGCCAACAACGAACTTGAAGAAAATATAGTTGAGCACTGAGTCTTTAAGAGATCAACTAAAGAAGTATTAAGCTGATCGCAATCAGAAAGGCCGTTTGTACTCTTCGAGGCATCTTTGTTTTCTGCGTCCTGCTCTTCAGATTTCAAAGCGTGTTCTACCAACGATAGCGGCTTCTTTTGCCGATCTTCCGTCGGATCATAAATGACACCCGTAATTTCAATCTCGTCTTCATAAAAAAGTCCGGCAAAAGCGCTTCGATGCCTATAACAAACCGCACTAAACCCGCAGGTGCACTTATATTGCAACTCATCGGATCCGCTTGGTAATAACATTTCCGGAAGATAAATGCCAACGTCTGAACCTTTTATGTTTGTGTTGCAAACACACACAGCACAACTCTCAAAATTATGATCTTTAAACATATTTAACATCGAGTCAGAAAGCACCAGATTCACCAATAAACCGTGCGCCTCAAGCGCTCCGGACATGGAGGAATTCGTTTCTTGCAGAGAATTTCTTGGCGCCAGGTATGGATTTTGATGCGATGCAATATCATATGAAGGAAGTGGAGGGAGATTTGAATTGTTTCCACTCAAAGGCGGAGTACTATGACCATGATGAGGCGAATTGTGATACGGATGATATGGTGGATACATATGAGCTGAGGGTGGTTGATGCATTGAAGGATCAAATTGATAAGGTACAGGGGGATAATGTGATGCACACGACGCATTTGGCTGCATGTGTCTTTCTCCACCCATATATCCTTGATAGTGAGCCGCATAAGATTGTTGAGTATTCGCAAAATGCATTTGTGGTTGCATTGGTCGAAGTGCATTCGAAGGTCGCATGAGTCTCCCTCCAATCACTCCGCCATTTGCTCCCATTAAAGATGGACATGGCGGCCCTTGTGCAAAATGCGAATGCGGTGGCATCCGTTGACTGTGCATTTGATGAACGTGCATATGTGCATTTGGATTGCCTAAAGACTGCATACCAGTTGTTCCTGGCTGATGGTGGAAATAACCTGAAGGTTGTTGATTTATTTGATGTTGAGGCTGCATTTGCTGTTGAAGCTGGGGCTTTATATTCGTCTGTTGATATTGAGATGTAGATGACTTATAGCTGCATTCAGGTGGAAGTTGTACTGCAGGCAAACTTGGGATGTTCGGCAAAGGTGCATATTTGGAAGATATTATGCAATGGCTTTGAATCATCGGCTTATATACATAAGACCAATCCTATCACAAATAAAATTATTAACAAAAGTCTTATCAAACTTTAATACTCACCTTCGCATTTTCAAGAGTTATTGGACTGCTCGGATAGATGTCAAGTTTTTCCCGTGCTGTTATATCATCGATCAAAGTTAAATCCGTGCCTGCAAAAATGTTGCAGGGTGATGGTGCGGTGTTGTGCTCCAGAGATGGTGGAGTTGGAAACATTCGGGTCAACTCGGCCACGCCGAGAATTCCTGATGATGAGTTAACGGTCGTTCCATTTGCTTTTGTGCCTGTTTTTGAGGGTTCTTCGCTGGTTGTGTTCAAATGTGATGCGATTGTTTTATTTGCATTTGATGGAATAGACGGAGTTTGAAATGTTTCCTCATTGCTTTCTTCGCCTGATGATGTGTCGAATATTTGGTCGAGATCTCGATAAGACACTACTAAGTCGCTGTTTCTTGTAAACACAACCGGATTCTGAGGTGATGTTGCGGACATTTCCGCGTCACAATTCGGTTTTAAACTATTGTCTTTTGTATTTTGAGCGATACCGTTATTAGATACAACTTCATTGCTTGCAATTGCATTGTTTTCGACTCGATTACAGTCTTCATTTGCCGCTTTGAAAGCCATACAGTCTTCGTCAAACTCACTAAACTCATACGGGTCTTTGGGTTTGTTGTGAACTGAATCGTTCGCACTTTCAACCATATTTTCTTTCTTCACACAATTATTTTCAGAACTTTCTGGCGAATAATTCATAATCCTTCGATTTTTAGGTGGCGGCAAATCCCAATTAGCAAAGATATTATTCGTAAAAGTAAAATCATACAAATAATTGCTCTGCTGTTCGCCGCATTCTTCTAACGGATTCACGGGAAGCAATGGCCTTTTTACTCCATAAACCTGAGGAACGTTATTTGCAACTGATCCAGATGAGGAGGGTCCATTCTTTGTAACTATGCTACTTTGTGCTACTGAAGCTGCGGAAGAATCTACATCAGAAAGACACTGTCCACCAGGCGTCCATTGACCAATTCCGCTAACGCTAGGAGAATCTTCTGCTACATTCCCTCCATTTGACACACCTTTCACAGACGACACTGAATGATATGGCGAAAGAAGTTGTTCTAAATGTGACTTTTCTTTGTTCACATTGTGAGCGTCTGAAATTGCAGGATTCTGCTCTAGTTGTGCAATCGTCTCTTCTTTCACCACACTTGGAGATACAGATGAAAGATTGCCTTCAAGAACACCGTAAGATGCCGGCCCTTCGCTATTCATTAACGGAGCGACGGAACGAGGTGAATCAATTGCAGTTCCACCAGGTGTTGTTGCATTCGATTGAATTGATGCTAGACTTGCCTGACCTAAAGGACTTTTGTAAGCTTGAACACTAGGAGTTTTCGGCTGTTGGGTTGTTGACTGCGCTGAAATGATTCCTGCACAAGTCGCATTTGCCGTCGACTCAATTGAGTCTACAGATTTAACGACCATATCAAGTTCATTTGGGATATCAACAGTCGGTCCTCGTTTATGAAACGGAGTCGACGCTTTAGCATTTTTGTGTTGTTTATCATTTTTGTCAACTTTCTTATTAACTCCACTAGCAGACGATCCTTGTAGATTTGTTACTGAGTTCGTCGACTTAGCATTGTTTTGGTTGAGTCCTTTTTTGGGTTTACAACGATAACAATTACAGTTCACTTTTGAACAAGGATCACAAAAGTCCCAACGAGCAATAATGGAAAAAGTGTCTTCAGAAGGACTGGTTGCCTGCGCACCTTGATTTGTAACTGGACAAGATTCTTTCAAATTGTGGCGATTTATGTTAATCTCTTGACAAGAATTACTCCTTATTCGGTAAGAAGGAGAAGCGAGTTGAGGTTGTCGCGGTGATAATACGGGTGTTTTCGTTTTACACTCGTTCTCATCTGGCAAGTAATCAGGTGGAGTATGAGGCGGAGTCAAGGTTGTGGAACCTTGGCTACCGCTCTGTTTCACAGATTTACTGGAATTCTTCGTTTCTGAACTCAGTATTCGTTTAGAATCGGAGGTCAGGTAAGTATAGCATGCGGGATACTTCATTTTGTTACCAGCAACAACTACTTCAACAACAGGAGGAAAAGCACCATTGGAAGCACTATTACTTAAGCTAACGTCATCTAAACAGTCAACATGAAAAGGTGATGTTAAATGCATTTGTTGTTGACGTTTGTTTAGCTGTTGAACGTCTTTCGCACTTTGATTGACAGGATAGAACTTTTTCCATTCATTAAGTAATCTCTGGACTAACGGATCGCTTTCTTTGTATGTCTGTCCCGTCACATAACCAGCTATTCCATATGGACTCAATATCACTGCAATATTTTCAATATATTAGAAATATCAGCCTTGCATATGAAAATAAGGTAAATCATTACCTTTAAGGCCATTTTGTGACCCCTGAGCAGCCGTCAAATAGTTCTTCGTTAATTGATATATCGGTTGGTGCTGTCTCACGTCGACCGTCGCACATACGGTGCTTTCGCCGTGCACGAAAAAGTTAAAAGCGAATGACAATTGTGTCGTTGAATTATACGCACTATTGAGAAAGAAGATAAAGAATATTAATCAATTTGACCAGACCAGTAACTAATGATCACTTTTTACCTCTTGTTCGTTGACGAATTACATGAGGCGCTTTCACCGTTTGTCTCGCTTTCATTCGCCGTTGGATCCAACGGTTGAACAAACCAACGGCCAAATCGAGCAAATCCTCGCGACAACAAACATCTTAATTTAAAATGCGTAATCGGTCAGCGATGATGGTTGAGGCGAAAAATTAATACTGACCTTTCGATGAGATTATGGAGAGCTTTGAACAACAACGATCGGCATTCGTACGATAATCCATTCTCCCAAGATCCTTGCTCGACTTCTGTTAGTTAGAGAAGAGTAAAGTGATTAAAGCGATCAACGGATTTAAAAGCACTCATTTTTGGAGTGCCACGCTTCTTTCACAAGGTTTTTTAGCCGCTTTTCTGTGTGGGTGCCCGCAAAAATTTCGTTCGCTATCGCTCGCATCAATGCCATTTATGTTTTGTTCTCACTCAGCTCACTTTTCACTTTTTTACGTTTTCAAGTGCATCTTGTTGTTAAAAACTTGATGGCCAATGTAAAAATTCAAGTATGTATAAAATTGGGTACGCAATAAAAAAGTAAACAATTCATGCTGATCCTAAACGAAGATGTTTTCGCTCTCAAAAAGAAACAACTAAATGAGAATAAAATAAAGAAATAAGATTTCGAGTTTTAAATAAGGACGAGAAAAACTACAGAGTGAGCAATATCATAATAATCATCAGCTACTAGTCAAAGCTTGTTAACGTATGCTTTCTCATCGATAGAAAAAATAATGGTAAGCAGTTTATGTGTAGTGAAGTGTGGTCATAGTTTCGCCTTCGATCCTTAGCGAGTCAGTAAATGTCGGATCAATAAAAGTGTTAACTGCAACAGCAGAAGCAGAAGCGGCAAACACACATATCTCTTTTCTGTTCTGCTCTTTTCCTCTCTTTAGAGAAGGTGGTTCCACACGTCTACCAAAATGCTTGCGCTCCGTTGTATTCCAAAAGCACCTAAAATCCTCTCTTTCGCTTTCTCTTTTCCTCTCTCGCTCTCTCTCTCTCTCTCTCTATTCTGTTCCTCTGTTTCACCGAAAACTCCTACTACTGCATATAACAATGAACTCGTTTCAACTTCGACTCTCGACGTCCGTCTCTCACGATACCGTCGCTCTCTTCCATCCATATAAAAGAATTATTAATACTTATATTACAAACGTTTGTCACAATCATTTTTCTGAAAACTCGATCGATTTTAACATTGCAAAATCAAGAGAAAGAAATGGTAATTGTTTGATAAATCGAGTTTTTAAATTAAATTCGAGCAAAAAATGAAATTCAAAATGCGAAATCTGCTGTTTCCTCTCACTTTCCGGTTGCAATCATATTTAATATTCGTCTTTTCCATTTAGTGAACAACACTTCGATGGCTGCAATTAATTCACATATCGCCGCAGTTTTTGATTCGTTTCTATCTCGTATCTTCTGCCTATCTCTTCCCATCGCTTTTGTTGTTTACTCTTCTAAATCGTCAAACAGAAACAAGCGAGCAAGTAAAAACATAATTGCATTATACGTGCGGAAAGAAGAAACATGGAAACGATGAGGAAACAGAGTGAAGTAGCGATCGTATTGAGATGTTCGTGCAAAAGCTAAACTAGTGTGGGTAAAGTGAAGCTTAAATGCGCGTTAATAAAGTAGTAAGATAGAGATAGAGAGAAGTGACGGAAAATACTGGAAATGGGAAAAAGTTTATATTCGAGTCTTGCTATTCGGAGAGAGCGAAAAGTTCGAGTGAATGAGCAGTAAAAGTGAAAGAGCGAAAAGAAAGATTCTGCTACGCTGTGACAGTACAGCTGTCATCGAAACGATATGTGAGGAAATCTGGCTATGCGATGAGTTCGATACAAGCGTTTATAGACGAAACGGCATCGCTTCAATGAGCAACAAACTATTTAACTTCCAGCTGTACACCATCACCATCTAATGGTTATTCTCTTCTTTCACCAATCAATAAAACACCATTCATATTAAGGTTGTTTTTTTTGTGAGCGAAAGTTTCGCTTCCAAAAAAACGACTTCAAGAAAGAGATAAAAATGGGTTCAATCTTCGTGCTCTTTTCTTTTCCTCATCTATTTCGCTGCTTTTTCTTACACCCTCGAACGCTGCACAGTTTCCTTTCAACCTTTCACTCTATCTTCCCCGTTTTAAACTTTGAATGAGAAGACAAAAACGATGTAACTATATTGAAACACACGTCGAAGATAACATGTAGTTTCAATATTTTTAAAAAAGTAAAAAAGAAATCGGTGCTTATGTATGTTTGTTTCGGAAGATTTTTTCTCTTTACATTTTCAGGTGTAATGTCAACGACAAAATGAATATCAGAAGCGTGGCGAAACGACTGCTTTTTGGTTAAACAAATGACGACAAGATATTTTCAGCTGCTATTTTCTGCTCGAAAAAAGGAAGCACACAATCCTTAGACACATTTTTGCGTTTACGAGAAAAATGAATAGTGATGAACTATAATATATTAGCATTTGCTGCAACAGTTCTGATGTGTTTTTATACTATTTCTATCACTGCTGAACTCATCGAAGATTACTTGGAAAAGAGGTAATGATAAGAATGCTAAAAATGCAAAGAGCAAAAATAAAATAAAAAAAACGAAATCAAAGCTTTCAAATTTGCTTGTAACAAGCAGATTTTCATTAAATGGCTCTTATACACACACCTAAACTAAACAGAATCGCTTAATTTCAAATGTATCCACTTTTTTTCTGAAAAGGAATAAAAACCGCAATTTGATTTAAGTGCAGTGTGTATGTGAGTACGCGAGCAAAGTGAGAATTTAAAAATGTGTGTAAATGATTGCGCATAAATAAGATTCGTTTAACCTAAATTGATTTTTTTTTCAAAAAAAAAAACGAAACACTAACTTACAAAGTGAGTAAGTTTGTTAGCAAACCTAGTGAATGAAACGCAGCTCAGATGTCGCGAGATTCGCGTAAAACAACATTGTTACGCAAAGTTGTCGAGTTGTTTCTTATTTAACCCATTTTAACCCAATTGTCACTTCATAAATGCCAACAAAGCGTTCACAGAAGATGTGATCGCAACTTGAATACTGCGAGAGAGTGAGTGAGTGAGAGAGTGACTTAAGTGAGAGATTGATTAAGAAAAAAAAAGAACGCAGTAAAGCATTTCGCCAACACTGATTTCTTCGTTAGTGTTTGTCACATATTTTTCTGCAAGTTTTGTTTTTGAGTAAAACAGTTTTTCTGTTGAAAAAATTCGCTCAAATATAATTTTTTGAGAAGAGAACTGTTTGTGAGTAAAGTTTCAATGCGCGTAATGCGCTCAGTGCCTGCCGCCAACTGTTTTAGTTCAATGCTCGGGGCAAGGACCCTTCTCTCTCTCTCTCTCTCTCTTCATCTCTTGCTCGCTTTTCTCTGCTCTCTCGCTCTCTCGCTGCAAATGCACACACGTTCGCTTAAATAGAGAATAAGTGCATTTATATACGCAGAGAATACTTGTTTAAAGTTTTTAAATGCGTTCAACACAAATTTTGACTTTTGCTCTCTTATTATGTACAACAGTAAAACAAAGAAAAAAAAGTTGAAGCATCTCATACACACAATTTAACTACATAAATCATGTATTTTACGTCTACAGCAAAATGGCTTATTATTAAAGTGGTTTTTAATATATATCAAATTTAATAAAGAAAGAAGGTAGGCAAGTTTAATGCACTTAATTGCGCTTTTGACACCGATTAAAAACAGTTTTTATAAATAATTAATTTGACGAATGAGAGTGATTTAAATCGAGCGATCGATCAAAATTAATATTGAATGTCGTTTTTATTATTTTATGTAATTAACAGCTTCGCTTCTTTCCTACCTTATTCGGCGAACGAAAAAGCGTTTCTTTTGACAAAAGACTTAAAAAAAAGTGAAAAAATGAAGTAACTGTTGCCGGTTTTATAGCAACGAATTAGATAGCACGCTCTCACTAACAGCTACCAACCTCACATTGACGCTTTCCAAGGACGATGTACAATGTCGCGCGCATTACCAGGCAATACTACGGAGAGAGAGAAAGCGAGAGAAAGACAGAACCATCCATAGTGACGGTCAATAGGTCAAACAATGTCGCTTCGTAAAGCGATCGCAAATGCTACCCATCAAACACTTGTAACAAGCTAGACGGGTGTCGGTGTTTTTTCTCAAATTAACTAACGGAAGCAAAGCAATGTGAAGCATGCATAAAAATGAATGTTCTTCGGTAGTTAGAAAAATTTTTTTTACAGAGAACGGATGATGATTCTTTGACAGCGCGCTTTCTTCTAGTTTGCGGGTAACAAATCATTTAACGTCTGTAACCTTTATGTTTTTTTGGCGAAATGTGTAGAAAGCGCTCTCTTCTTTTTCTTGCTTTTCTGCGATCGGAAAACGTTTTCGCTTTTCGTTTGCAATTGAAGTGAAAAGGAGAGAATAAATATTATGTCGACTGTGTAAGGGAATCAAGAGACTGGAGACAGAGAAGAGAGAGCGAGAGAAAAGTGAAGGAGAGTCGAGCGAAAAAAGAGAAAAAGAGAGAAAAAAGGTGTGTTTCGGCGCGTACACTGGTCTTACAAAAATTAAAAAGAAAATTTTTCGGCATTGTCCATCGGCATGTGCTATGCCGGTATGGATATTGATGGGGGAAGAGAGCACACACGCACAACACAACCGAACGACATTCACTTCTATCGACTCACCAACAATTTTTCGTAAAAGCGAAAAAACAGGCGTAATTTTTGAACAGACGAAACAAAACAACAATGATGTGTACGAAAAAATGTTAGACATGATTTCGAAACGAAATCAATCAGAAACAATAATGAGCAACAAGAAAATAGTAGCAGTGAAAATGTATACAACGCATAAAATGCAATTTGTTTAAAATTTCAAGGATGCGACACTGTTTTCAACTGAAAATGCATTCGTTCTTTCATTTACAATGCTTTAGCGATAATTGATTTTAATTAAAGCGATGTGAAATTAGTGTTTACACAACATATAACGACAACATACCGTATAAACATTAATGTTGAGATAAAAATGCAGTAGAAACCATTTTTTAAAAAAGTGTATGACAATGTGTATTTTGTTAGAAAATTATCAGCATTTGAATGAGAAAGAACGAGAGAGAAAAAAAATCATATAATCAAAAATCGAACTTGTTCAATGATTTAAAGAGCATACTGTGTTTCGTCTTTTTCAGCAAATATTTACAATCGCCATTTATAATGTGTGCAATAAAAATCACATTTCAAATAAAACATGGTTTTCATGGTTTTAACTCTTTTCTTCCTTCATTCGTTTCTGCTCTCTCCTCACTCTAACTCTCTCTCTCTCTCTCTTCTATCCCTATCATCTTTTTTTACGTGATTTTCAAAATACTCGTATTTCGTTCGCCTTCTCTAATCACCAGAAATGCACGTATAGCAAACATAAACGTACACACACACACATACACACACACTTATAGACAACATACACAACACACATTGTATACACATAACAAGAGTTGCTTTGCTTTCTTTTAAAATAACTTAGATTAATAAAAACGGCAACAAGTTATGTAAAAGGAGAAATAGCAAAAAGAGGCAAATGTTTTCGCTCCTTTCACGAGAATTGCGGATCGAAGTCTGCTTTGCAGTGAACGAGGAAAAAATCACATTTGTTTCGTTTTTTTCTCTCTCTATTTCAAATTGCATCTGTCGCTAAAATTCAAATGCAAGCCATCTTTGTTTCGAGCGCAATTTTTATCGCTAATTTCTAACAAATAATCGTTTGTTTTGCGCGGTTAACATTGTTTTGAAAAACGACGATAACTCACAGACGAATATTTGCTTTCGGATAAAAGATGAAAACCTTTTCTCTATCGTTTATGAGCTTTAAATGCTACTTCTGTCCCTCTTTACAAGCTGAGCGTTTGTTGAAATTTAGAGTAGCAAAATGAGGAGCGCACACAACGAATAAAATCGAATACTTCTTGGCGACGACAATCAAGTTTAAGTACATTATTAAGTGCGTGTGTGTGTGTGTTGATAGAGGAGTGAGCGAGTGTATGTATACTTGTCTTCGCTTGTTTCTCATTTTCTCTCTCCCTCTGCTCTCTCGCTCGCTCTCTTCCTGTGCGGCAGGCGAAGCGACGATATTATAAAAAAAGAAAAAAGAAAATTGTGATCAACAAACCTGATAATTCATTAGACACCAGTTCGGAAAGATCAGGTTCTTCGCCATACCAAAATATCCACAATTCTTTACTGTACACAACTTGCTGTTGATTGCCACTGGAATGAGGATCGCTGGGATTTAAGCCTGGCCGTGAGGCTTGATCGGGAGGACCTCCGATTGATGTGTTCAATCCACGATTGGTAACCACGCGCCGCCAAACGCAGAGTAAATCGGCTGCGAGACATTTACTGTACGAAACGAGCACAGGATCGTCGAATGGATCGGGCGATAATAAATAACTATCTCCAATCGCTAACCGTCGCCATTTAATACCGCACAAATCCGCCTGAAAATATGCAAACAATGCAGCGATGAAATATGGGGAAAAGTGTACGAAAAAGCGAGAAAGAGCAAGTAAATGAATATTAGTGAATTAGTTCCTCGTTTCATTCTCGCTGCTATTATTTCAATTCGGATTCGCGATCGCTTCCATTATACAAAAACGAGTACGAAAAAGTAGGTTACATTTTGACGTTGTAATAGCCGTCAAAACATGAAAACCTTTTTCGTCTTCGCACCGAAAGCGATCGCAAAAAAGGTCGAAAGAAAAACAAATGATAAACACAGACGAGAAAGAACCGAAAGAATCATTTTGCAGCGATCGATCGGCAAACCGTAAATAAACGGTAATCGAGCGATCGACGAGCCGAAATTGTATGCAAAGCAGAGAAAAAAGATGATACATACGAGAGCAAAGAAATTTGTGTGACTATCTTCAAGACTTGCACCGTTTGTGATGTTATTCGGATGTGACATCATTGAGCGCACGACGGCCGTCGTCTTCTGAAATCCACCATCATTTCTGTTTTCTGCTCGTCACTTTGTTCTCCTCTTCAGTCTTCTCGACAAAATCACTTCGATTCTCGAGAGATGAATGTGGCGAGAAAATGGTTAAATTAGAAATGAATAGAAAAAGCGCAGACAGCGAACGGAGACCAGAAAATTGTTGTTACGTCAACAAACGTTTGACGAGAATTTTGTTGCAAAAATGAGCGATAATTATAAATGTAATATAAAAAAGAGATGCTGATGACGGTATCGAAGAGAACGACTGTTTCGCTTCCAATCGGTAAATGTTTAAACAAATATTGACCAATTGACGGCCGATGGATACAGAACTGAGTTGCTTGATTGGGATGCGTTCGAAGCGCGACTGTTGATCGATGACAATTGCCGATCGCGTCAAGTGATCACAACCGGAGCGATGAGTGGTGGTTGGCGACGAGAGCAGCACACGATTGAATCAGAGTGAAATGGCCAATGTGCAGAACAGGTCCGCTTCGATCGCTTCAATCGGTCGAATGGCGAACAGAAAGCGTTTTGAGTGAAAAATGTCGGAAAACGAGCAGCGAACGAAAGCGAACTGCGCGACGAGTAAAACGGTAAAACGGCGGAAACCGCGAACGGTACACACGAATCGATGGTTTCTCAGTCACTCGAATCGCAGTGCGAAAGCGACGAGTGTTCGCACCGTTTCGAGGATAACATTCGATAACATGGCGTTAAGTGTGTTTTAAATGGCGGATTGAGGCGGACGTAAAGGAGGACTGAGTGTGCGATCGCAATGCGAACGATGGCGAACGGCGCGAGCGACGCTCACTCTTTGCCACTCGCTGTGCACTCACTCGCGTCACGCCGCGCGATTGGCTGCGGCCTGTGTGCGCCCTTTGTTTGCCCCTCGCATCTGTCAGTTCGTCTCGCCGCTGCTGCGCTCTGTCGCGCGCCCATCGCACCACTGCCGCCTGCCAGCGGTGAGTACGTGCGCGCAATCACACTGCACGTGCTGCTCGCGTTTTCAACGTGCCGCTTTCTCCTCTCACCGTTCGATCGATAGACGAACGCTTTCAGCGCTACGGCTTTCAGTGCTGCGCTCGCTCTCCTCGCTCTTCCTCTCTTCTCTTTTCACGCTTTTTTCCTTCGTTTTCACTCGATTATCGATTGCATCGCCTTCGCTTCTCTCTCTCTCTCTCTACTCTTTTCTTGTTTTCCAAACTGCATCACTCATATTGATAATCGTATTTTATATCTTAAACGCTTGTTGCGTAATAAAACCAAAATTCGACTTTACCGCTCTTTCTTTAATTTATTCATTTTTTCAAAATTTTATTTTTGACGCCAGCATCGAACTCTTTTGACTCTTGTTAATTATGATTTTTAATTATCAATTTTTTTTTAAATTATCAACTTTTAATAAGTTTGACGAGCGAAAAATTATAAGTGAGCAGCTGACAATCGTATCGTATAATTTTTTTAAATAAAAATTTAAATTTATGAACGCAACCATTGGCCGATAGCAACATCGGTCGCACCCGCTTCCGAGTACCGCAGTTGTGTTTTTCTTCGCTTTATCTTATCGCGAAAAGAAATTTCCAATCATTTTTCATAAATAATTAAACCATTAGATAGCGAAAAAAACGATTGTTTTAAATTTGTAAACACAAATACTAAGAATTTTAGTGTCTAAATAGCGCATGTTTAACGACACGTTGTTAAATAAAGCGAAAATAGTGAAAAGTTCGCAATTCATTTGTGTTAAGTAAAGACAGATGAAAAGTTGGCAAAGATAAAAGCAAAATGTTGGCCGTAAGCGTTTTCGAGTTAAAAATGATAATTTTCGAGGAAACCACATATAAAATACAATTAGAAACTGTTTTTGAAGCTCGCGTTCGCAATTGAAAAACGGAAGAGACAAAGTTTTCGATATCGTGTGATTTAGAACGTCACTTTACAAGTTAAATGATTTCGGAGACATTCTCTTTTCAAAGCAGCGATCGCAATGAACGCGAAAATTAAATGAATGGAAAAAAGTATTTTATGCGTTCGTTGTCTCTAATTATGTGTAATAATAATTTCAACAATAATATCGACATCGCGTTTGATTCACAAAAAATTTATTCGCACGATCTAAGATGAATATCAATTTTGAAACCGAGAGTGAGAAGAAAGCGAGAAGGAGAGAGCGCGAGAGAAACAGAAGGAAAGAAAGAAAATTTCGGCGAGGGCAATAAAAAAGTTAGATTGCATTTAAAGTGAAATGATTACGCGAGTGAAAAGAGATTGATGCAACGTCGCATCTAAATAGCACATCGAGTATACGTTCGAGTTGGAAAAAGGCAAACGAAATTGACACCCACACATTAAAACATGAAATCGCAGTTTAAAATCAAGCTCATAATTTTAAAAAATTTTTATCGACCGTCATTTGTGAATTGCTGCTTTCTATTCTCCTCTCTTTTTTCACTTACCTCGAAATTGCACAAATGTGATTGACGAGTTAGTCGCTCGACTATTCTCGATCGTCAGGTTAGATTACATCGCAGTATGCGTGTGTGTGAATGCTCTTCACTTCATTGCTTGTGATTTATTGTTGTCGCACAAGTTTCGATTTTTTGCGTTATAGACGAAAAAAATCTAATCAAACTCAAATGATTTTCTGATATTTTGTAACAAGCGCTTCAAATGCTCGCGTTTCGCTTGAGAGCGATTTTAATTGATTTTCTTGATTTCAACGCACAGAAAATTGTTCGCATCAAGAATGTTAAAATTGTAATTTTAAATCGAACATTTCAAATGTCACTCATTGTATTCACCTTTGCTATTTAGTTTGCGTCTATTTTTCACGTTTTTTAATTGTTTGTGAACTGATTGCCAGGTGCGCTGATATTGAAGGAAGACTATCAACACTTTGAGCCAGCGCAAGGTTCAGTTCAAACATAAGTTCAAGGCCACTGTGTTCACTACTCAAAGTCTAAATGCATTCAGCGATTTTATCGATGAATCAATTATTGGAAATCGCAATCGCGTTTGGCATGCAAATGACTGTGTGACACTCAATATAAATAATCAGCGACATAATCAACTGAAATTATTTGTTCATTTTTCATATCTTGCACACTCGCTGTTACTCTAATTTATTTACCATACACAGAGATTTGGCTCGTTCACAATGTCCGTGTATTTAACAATACTCTTGAGCTACAAAATGTGTCCAGAAAATGACAAAGACGTGAGACCCAAATATTTGCGAGAAATGAGCAGAAATTTCAAAGGAATCGGTAAGACATGAAATTTTGATTGAATTTGTCATCTTATTTATTTTATCAACAATGTTTTAATTGTTCGGCTCCTCAAGCGGTGCGTGACCCAACTTCCGAAAGCGTTGCTCTCCGGATATGCAGATTTAGTTGGTGATCCGATTTAATTTAACTTATCAATCAAAGATGGACCACACCGAATCGGAAAAAATGAAGGAGAGGTGAATGAGTAAAATCTTCGAGCCCAAACACGTTAATCACCAAATGATTACCCAAAACACACAATGAGCTTCCAAATTTTCAAACATCCATTATGCACCCAAAACTCAGACACCCAAATACCTAAGAAACACTTAAAACTCAAGCAAAATTAATATAGACTTACTACAAAATGTAAAAATTAAGAAATGGTTTTAAATTTCAATTTTTTATCTTTCAAAACTTTCAACTTTGTTATGATACTTTTAAAATATGTCAAAGCTAAATGTAATTGGTAGTTTGTAAGAACTAGCGGTTGGTTTGCAATCCTAGTTAATATTCAAGTTAGCAAATAAGGCGAAATATTTGATGAAATGTCAAAGAGATCAAAGTTCACCGAACAACAAGAATTTCTTATTTTTGTTAGTTAATGGACTACTAGTGTCAAATGAATGTTTGAGTATTTGTGGTGAGTGGGACACAAAAATTTATGTTCTACCCAAAACTCAAAACTTCTGCCTTTGCACGAACCCATTTAGCCTCTATAAGTTAAGAATAATGAAAGAAACAAACTTGTTATGATAAAATTTGTTTAGCGGCAGAATTAGTATATTTGTTTGAAAGAAAAACTAACAAAGAGCAACTATAACTTTATTTAAAGTTGATTGCGTTATTTTTAATGATAAAGTTAATCAATTTTCATAATCATTTTTAATATTAATGCACAAATATTTAAGATTTATGCAGGAATTTTTTCAGGCACTTACAGTTTTTAAGATCAAATGGCACTGTTGAGCATAATTTGTGACAACGTTTTGGCAACTTTCAGTTTGCACTCACCAGATCACTTTAGAACTTGATGTTTGAATGACTTGATTGTCAATGCTTCTTACATTTGCCGTTTAATAGTATCTCGCCTCGGGGAGCACCGCTGAAGTTGTGCTTTAGTTTCGTTGAGTGAGACGCATTTGTGTGCACAAATTTTGCGAATTTGAGTGCAATTTGAATTTGGCGCATTGATCGCGTCAAAGCGAGAGACGACACGTGACAGCGCTGTTTGTTGTATTTATAGCGAGAAATTGCGGACGAAACTCTCTTCGCATTTGTTTCGCAGCGAAACGCGAATTCAGCTTTAAACTGAAGCGTGGAAAATGGAAGCAAAGGGCAAAGCGAGCGATGAGAAGCCGAGGCAATTCACGAGGAAGAATTGGGACAAAATCGTGAAAGAATTCGAAGAGGAGGAGAGCAAAAACGATGACAGTGTCGACAATCTGTTTCGTAAGATTTACGCGAACAGCAGCGAAGAAGTACGCAAAGCGATGAACAAGAGTTTCGTGGAGAGCGGAGGCACCTGTCTGAGCACCAATTGGGAAGAAGTGTCGAAGAAGAAAATGGAAGTGAAGCCTCCCGATGGCGTCGAGTTCCGAAAATGGGATTGATTGCATCAGAGACGCATAAAATTTTTCTCTTTTCTTTCTTTCTCCTTTTTCCTTTCCTTTTTCTTAGTTCTCTTCAATCGCAATCACATTCGCCTTCTTTTAAAATGAAACGCTCTGTAAATCATAGCTAATCAATGCAAAGTATATTTTCAATGATGTACAAATCTGAATGCAATCTACTGCAGCGAGTGTGAATACATATGTTTTATTGCGTTTATCTAAATTTTAATGGCATCAATAAATAATGATATTCAAATTAAGACACTCAAAACACATTAATTTCTAATCGAGATCAAAACTTTCGCTATTTGTAATTATTGTGCTTTAAAACCACTGATCGTTAACGACAAAGCTTTTGTTTTCTCGAACATTCGAATGTATACTTCAAATCAACATCACAACTATTTACATTGATTTGGACGGATTTCAAGGGCCCGTTGATTGCTCGCTTCGCAAATCGACGGATCATTCAAATTGAATTGTTTACATCAGCTAAATGGTAGATGCAAATCGATTGAATTGAATTAAAATCATCAATTGAACTTAAAAAAGAACTCGTGCCGCTTTACATTCTAAATTTGCTGTTAATTGGTGTTTGAAATAAAGTCTGGCTAATTTGTGAACGATTTCGAGCACAATTACAATATTAAGTATTTCGAAAAATGACTAGAGATCTACAATAAATGCGGTAGGCAATTGAGTATTTTAGATCAGGTGTAATCCTCACTTGACGGAAGCCGTTTTTCAAATTGTGTCTCTCTTCAACTGAGTTTTCTCAATTCCTTATTTGTTCGTTAAAACTCGAGAGAAAAATAACGAGCAATAATCAACTCAATAATTGTGACATGAATCTAAATCTGCAAATGATTCGAGCTCGAAAGCGGCCGCCTCTAAAGCAGCCTTGCATTCGACCCAAGGTTGCAAATTGTTTTGATTTTCGAATCCATTCGGTGGCGGACTGTCCGACTGAGTACCTCTAGAAACACTATTCAGTTGCTGACAACTTGCCCGAGCGTAATTTGAGCTGTTGCTGCTGTTCGCCACCGTTCCAATTTGATTAATCGCAATTATATTGTTTCCACTATCGACAGGTTGAACGGAAATTGCATCTGATGAAGGCGAAGTTTGCGTGTCCGAGTGACTAGTATCCCGGTGGGCGAACGGTGTCCACGTGTGCCATTGATTCTGGGCCACGTGCGGGGTCGGATTCACGCAAGTTACGACATTATGTGTTGCCGAAATGACGTCTCGTTCATTTAAATGCGAAAGTCGGTTAGGGCGATGTGAGATCGGAACGCCTGCAGATCCGTTATGAAACAAATGCGACTCATCAAGCATTGCAACCGGTGGTGCACGAGTTACCAGGTGCAGAGTATGCGGTTCAACGGCAGTTAGTTGAGTGGTTGTGGTGGTGCCTGAACAAATTCCACCACCTGATTCGGTCACGTTCGTGTGCACCACTTGGCCGGCGTAATTTGTCGGGTCGACTAATTCGAGATCGGCATCGGTTAGAATTGCGTTCCAGCAAATTTCACCGTTTTCTTGATCGAGTATCAAATTTGTATCAGTTTGCGCTGAATTAACACAAACTTCTTCACTGTAATTTTGATCGTTTAACGGATGCTCGTTGTTCGCCATAGCATACGGTGCATACGGCGAGGAACGCAGCTGCCGTGCGGTCGGTACACCGATGCCGTCGATACTGTTGACTGCGGTTACTAATTCATTAGTTTCGTTATGCGCCTGAAGAAAGACAACTTGACTACTGTAAATTACGCCGTTATCAGTAAATACCTCCACAAATGTGCTGTAAGATTCGGCTGAACCTGGCGGTGTGTCGTGCATAATTAAATTATCGATTAGATGGTGGTTTTGTGCAATATTCGACGCTTCTTGTAAATTGCGTTGCAGTGATTGTACTTTCTTACTCGAATAAGGCTCACTCTTGTTGCAACCATCTTTTTTGCGAGTCTTCTTGGGCGAAGCATGAGTTTGATTAACTTTACATTTTTCGGGACTAACCTTTTTGCGCACACCGGTCGCTGTGCCGTTAGCGGACGTGTTTCGTTGTGTTGGCCGTCGCTTTTTGAATACGCCGTCGACCAAAGTTTCAGCATATACCGGATCCAAACGCCAGAAGCCACCTTTGCCGGGCTCATCTTTGGTCCGCGGTATTTTGATGAAGCATTTGTTCAGCGAAAGATTGTGACGAATTGAGTTCTAAAGTTTCGATTTTTCGGCGAAACGAGTGAAAGAAAAGAAATAAAATGTTAGAAATCGTTGCTGAACAGTGACCTATAGTTTGATATTGAAGCAGTGAGCTGCTCGCAAACAGCAAATCTCAGGCAATAAACTGCGAGCGATCGATAACGTGAGGCTTTCTCTCTCTCTCCGCTCACATATTGCACACACACACACACACACACACAAGCTTCCATTCATACGATCGGTTCTAAGGTCGGAACATATTAAATGAGCTCAAAATCATTGGCAAATAGGATCATCTTCATTACCGATGCATATTGGCTGTTTACCGCAAACTTTACCCACTTTCGATCGAAAAGCTCGCAATCAGTTTTCACAATTTATTGCCATAATTAACGAGCAAAAATGATTATTTCCTTTCAGAAATGCAAAAAGCTAATGTAACAACGAATTGCGTATAATTTCCAGCTTCAACATTGAATAAAAGCTACGTACGTATGTTCTATTCTACTCTGGCATAAAGTCGCGTTAATGAGTGTGAAATGAGAAAATCGAACTCGTTTTCCTTTGCATAAAGCAAGTTCTAATGCTGTTAATGAAAAAACGTTTTTCCTGCCGAACGCAGAGTAGAGACGAGAAATGCGTCGGCAAGTAGAATGGAGAGGAAAAGGCAGAAAAACAGAAATGCTAATATTGTAGCCGAAAAAGTATTTCTTTTGATATTCATGTTTTGTTCTGAGATCGAAGTTATGGTAAGAGCCGAAGAGAGCGAATAGCAAAAATTGGGTCACGATTAATGAGCGTTTTCGAGAAGAAAACAGCGATCACGAGCAGCGATCGAGAAGTGTATTTAAAAAATGCATCGCCATATATTTTTAAAAAGCCAATTATTACTGTCGCACTTATGCGCTCCATTCTCTCCGCACCACACTTTTCACTTTTAGCGTAGAAATGTATTCAAATAATGTACTGCGTTTTCTATTTTACTTCATGAAAAAAGTGAATAAAATTTTCTGGTAGCCGAATAATAACGAACAGGTTTACGGTGACAGTTTCTCTCTCTCTTTTTCACCAAAATTTGCAAACTTTTCATTAAATTCACTCACAACAAAACGTAACACCGTTTTTTCGCTGCGGTCTGAATTTTTCCGAACATTATCTTTTCAATGTGAATTCAGGTAAAAAAACCGTCGAGCATATGTTTGGACTCCCAAAAATTAATTTTTTTTCATATTCATTTTGCTTCTTTCGCTTTCTCTACTTTTTCGCACTTTTTTCAGCTTTTCAATTGAAAAAGAATTGCTTTCAATTCTTTTCCACTCAAAAACTTTTTTGCAATTCTTTTGCTCTTTTGAAGTAAAAAAATTTTGTAAAATATTTGCGCTCACTTTTCACGTTTTTTCTTTCGATAAAAATTAATCAATTTTTTACTTTCGTTGCCTTTTTTGTGAACAGGTAAATTCAAGAAATTTTTATTCTCGAATATTTATTAATTTTTGCGGCTTTAAGTGAAAAAAGCAAAAGAATGAAATGGTGACAACAAAACACGAAGTAAACGTAGTGAGCGAACCGCTATCGATTAGAATGAAAGGCATAATACTGTCCATTGAATGGACGACGCGAGACAAACTGTAATAAACAGCGTGTACGAAGAATGAATGCGTATTATTGATGATATTTTGCTTGCGAGTGGAAAGACAAAAATTTCACCTTTTGCTCGTTTCTCTGTTGACATCAATTTTTAATGAAAGCGAGAAAATGAACAGAGCAAGAAGTGAATGAGACGATAAAAGCGGAATGCGATGGCCTTATTTCCAAAATTAATTACCCAATCGAATCGTGTTTACCTCAGCAAATTGCTGCTAATATTCGCCGCGATTTACTTTTCACTTTCACTCGCTTTATTCATTGTTGGCATTCATTTGACGGTTTACTTAAAATCAAAAGCGCAACTTTTGCACGACGATTATCCGATCGCGATTATAGGCACATTGTACATATTTTTCGCCTTGGTTCTATGCTTAAATTGTGCTCTGCTTTTGTTTGCCATTCGCAAATGGAGGTAAAGTTGTGAAGCGCATTCCTCTCACTTTTCGTTTTTTAAATGACAGATACAAACGAAAAAATATAAATTTTTTGAATTACATGCAAACACACGAAATTATTTTAATGCTTTATGTAATCATAATTCCGATATTGTTCGTGATCACTCTACTGCACATAAATCAAGTCGAGAAAGGTTTTGAAAAAGGCTTTCGACAATCTCTACAAGAATACAACAATGACCGGCAGCAGCGAGCGATCATTGATGAACTTCAAATTGAATACGAATGCTGCGGCGCCCGAAATTACGAAGATTGGTTTAAAGCTAATCATAGTTCATCGGCGGTTTACTCAGAAGCAAAAGTACCATTTAGCTGCTGTCTAATCAATTATATCGGTCCGTGTCATAATGAACAGATTACTGAGAGCACCGCAAAATCGCTTAACTCACGCGGTTGTGTCTCAGTTTTCTCGCACTACATGGCTGCAATATTATCATTAGCTGCTGTGTTTTGGCTTCTTGATTGGTTTGTAGTCATTTTTGCTCTCATTATTCACCGTTACTTTTATACTTCGATTAAAAATGCAGTGATAAACACAGAAGATGCTAACACAACAGCTTATGGCTGGATTCTAGCATCAAGCCCATTGGCTAGATTCGAGACTCAAGTGGACGGAGACGATTCAGAAAAGTTGATTAAAATGGCTGAGAAAGAGATTGAGAAGTATGAAGAAGAAGCCGAAGAAGAAAAAAAGCTAGCGCCAGTATCGATTAAAAAGGTGGAAACAAAGCCTATCGTTGTTTCGAAAAAGGAAACAAAGATAAAGAAATCACACGAGAAAGTAACGATCGGCAATGGTGCGAAGAAGATTGAGAGACAAAAGTTGATCGATGTGAAAAAAGAAGAGCGAAAAATTGAGATCGATTCAAAAGAAAAGCGTAAAGATAAATTAAAATCAAAAGAACGATTGGTAGGCAAAATTGAAAGGCGCAAAAGTGACGCTAAAGTGGGAACTGATGAATTTATGGATGCTGCTGCCAAAGCCCGCATTCCTCCTCCTCCTCCGCTACCACCTCTCTCTGAAACTGCTCCGCGCCCATTGCCAATACCAAAAACTGGTGATGAATTACAAAAAGAAGCCGAGCCGATTGTGCCAAAAGAGCAGGAAAAAGAATATGCGAAGCAACCACCTCCTCTTCCTTCTCAACCACTAGCTGAAGCTCAACCCCCATCCTATCCTCCTCAATACACAGAAGCAACCATCCCAAAAGTGATGCCTACGGATGTAGAATCCACACTAAAGAGCGAATCCGAACTCGAAAGTGACGAAATGAGAAGCGTGAAAAAGGAAGCAAAACAAGAGGATATAGAAGTGAGGCAAAAGGTTGAGCGAAAAATCGAGAAGAGAGAGGAGCGAGAGAGAAGGGAAGAGAAGGCCGAAAAAGAAGAGGAGATGAAAAAAGATGGTGTGAGAAGACTTCGAAAATACAAAGAACGTTATTTCATCTTGAAGGAAATCAGGTGATCAATAGAAACATTGCTAGAAGAAGATTGAGGTTGCAAGAATTCGAATCGATTTTTAGCAAATAAAAATTGAACTTCAGCGAAGCGAATTCAGTAGAGTGAATCCTCGCATTTTCATTTCAAAATACAAGAAATTTGAGAAAGCAGCGAACGAATTTCGAAAGCAATAAGCAATCGCTTGCACTGTTTTGAGAGCAAAATAAAAAGCAATGACCAAGCCATCATCAAAATGATGGATTCGTTCTGCCTCCAGTTTTTCCCTCTGCTTTCGTCGTCGAAAGCCAGGTTTTGTGCGCAAAAATTGTGTTCGCTAAAAATGGCAACTGCATAGAGCGAGCGAACCTTCGGTGCATATGACAATTTCGCACGCCTTTCGTTTCAGAAAATTGCAAGGCGAGAGTTAGAAAACAAAATTGTCGTTCTTGCCTTCGCTCGCAAAAACGCTTTGTCCAAAAGTGTGTGCAAACAAAAATG
Organism: Dinothrombium tinctorium; assembly: GCA_003675995.1. NCBI lineage: Eukaryota > Metazoa > Arthropoda > Arachnida > Trombidiformes > Trombidiidae > Dinothrombium > Dinothrombium tinctorium. The sequence continues at coordinate 4,073 of NCKU01000034.1, read as the reverse complement.
TACATTGATGCGGTCGATAAAGAACAAAGCGAATGGCACAATGCGAACGCGTATCGATCACCGTTTCACGTACCTGCCAACTCGGATCCGCATTTCGGTAATAGAGGAAGTTTTCGCGAATCCATTTGTAAATAGCACTTAAAGTCATCTTATTTTTGTTTGCTTTCATCGCCATACATATAAGCGTCGCGTACGAATAGGGCGGTTTGATCAGTCCATTCGTTTTGTAATCGATTGGATCTTCCACTTGCGACATCGATTTTTTCGATGATGACGACAGAGACGACGACGATGGTGATGATAATGATGGAGCACTCGAAGAGTTTGATGTAACCATTGAGTTCATGTGGCCGTTGTTTGCGTGCGTTTTTTCGCGGTTATTACTATGTCCGTGGTTATTGTTATTATGCGATTGACTGGAAGAAGTATGATTTGGGTTCGCGAAAGAGGATGAAACTTCGGATAACTGACATAACACAGATTTACTGCTTGTAAGGTGATGATTCGATGACATGGCGGAAGATGAACAGATAGGACTTGCTGGTGGGGTCGGTGGTGTTGGCGCGCCTAAACGAGTCATGCACATGTTCAAATTTTGCAGCCAACTCAGACTAGTCAAGCCGTCGTCCACGTTTGGCGACGAAATACCGGAATTGATCGAATTCATCGAAGAACACGATGCATTCGGCGGTTCGAACGAAGTGGTCGGCGATTGAAGCTTCATCTTATCGCAAGTGTTTTGAAAGCCGAAATTGCTGAACACTGGTGAACACCAATCGCTCGATGGAAGTAGCGGTTCTTTAGCCGTCATTCAAAAGCGAATTGTTTCGTTCTCTGCAATTTTAATAACAATAATTTTTGTATTAATTTCGTAATCCGCTCATTTAAAATGCAAAGCGATTAAAATGCGTAAATGTGATGCGTGTTTACTTTAGCGTAAACCATATCGAAATCAAGCATCGCGAAAGAAGCAAAAAAATAATGAGCAGATGACATGCAAATTCGCTTTAGCTGCTGTTTGGCATTCGGGTGATACTGTCGCAGATGGTTCGCCGTGAAAACGATTCGGATAAAAAGTGTATAATAATGCGATCGTAATTTGCTTCTTTTTATTAAAAACATGGCCAAACTTTTATCGATTGTTTTCGACGTATTTAAAACGCTTACACTCTGCACTCTTAATTATGGCGAAGACTTTTAGCATTCGCGGTAATAGTAATAATAATAATAATAAATCGCAAATAGTGTTCGAAAAAGTTTTCAGAACTTTGATTTCGACCGCTTAAATTGAGATGACATTCGCCTATATTTTCAGAAACGAATGCTGCGAAGTGTTCGACGAAGAAACGCTCGAAAATGGAAGCACGAAAATGTGATATCGTATAGAAATCAAAATGATGTGTTTAATGAGAAAATTAATGTTAACAAACAACAAAATACAAACATAGAGTAGAGCAAAGATTAACTACGATTCCCATTATGGTTTATTTTGGTTTTTTCTTCTCAAACAACCGCTTTCAATCTCATTTTTGCGAAATGATTTTAGTGCCATAAACATGCATCATCCTGAAATTAACAGATTTCAAAATGATTGCTTTATATCACACTAAATTTATTTCATAAATCGACTAATATTTTTGCATCAATAGAAAAGATATATGCAATAGAAAGCTCGCAGCTTTCGTGCGACGCTCGATACACCAGCGAAAGTAAGAAGACGTAATTACTGAGGTTTTGAAAATAGTGGACAATCGCCATCATTTAACCGAATGAGCATTTTGATTGTGACTTTGCGCGAAGCAATAAACTTGATCTCTGCTGCAGCACACAGGGAAGAGAGAGAGACTTTCTTCTTCCATTGTAACTCGACAAAAAAGCAAATCTATCGATTTTTGGCTCACTGCACGAAGTCATTTTGCGAGACCTTTTTGCGCGGATAAAAAAAGAAACTTTCGTACCTTTGGAATAGAGTAGAGATTCGTGAATGCGGAGCAAAGCACAAAATGGAGGTAGATTTGCATCATTTTTGCCAAATAAAAAGATGAATAAAACACAGTAAAGTTTCACGGTTTGTAAAATCGAAGCGCTTTCAATTCTATTTCAGGCAAGCAAAGCTTCGAGATGAAAGCGAACGGTTGAAAGAGATGAAAGCGAGACTTGCTGCCTCTTTGCATATTTTATAAATTAATAAAAAAAGAAAATTTAAATTTGATGGTTTTACAATTGATCGTTGCACCGTCAGCAGCAACGGAGGAAGACAATTGGAGAGGAGTGTCGTCGCAGAGTACAGTTAATTACTTTTTACAGCAATTTCAATTGCGCGCAACACTATCGCTGGCTGCTCGTGTCTCGCTCGCTCGCTCCTCGCAACTCACTCCTCCGACAATTTCAATGAACGCTTTATGAAAAAGTTTCAATATTGGATTGAAAGCGTTTTTGCGCTAATATTGCATCAATAATAATTACTTGTGTAATAAGAGCAGCGCGGAGCACGGCAGCTGCAAACAACGAGTCCCCTCTTTGCTACTTCTCTTCAGCGACAGCTACCTTTTCTCCCACTTCATGCTACCTTTGAAACGCAAATGCCGCATTCACTGTACATATTCACACACCGGCACACGGTCACACGCCGCCACCAGCATCGCCCTACCCTTTTTATGAATATTATCAGGATGCAGAGAATCGCTTTATGATGCATACCCTAAATTAGCTTTTATGCATTATTACGAGCGACGGTGCGTTTGGACACAGCGAGCGAAAGTTGAGGGAGACACCGGAAAATGAAAGCACAAACGCATAGTTCTCGAATTGCGGGCGAGTGCATCCATGCGTTACCTGCATCCATGTATCGGGTGTTTTGCAAAGAGCGATTGATATCGCAGCGAACTTTTCAAATCAATTGCTTTCAAAGCGAAAATATTAATTTTCGGCCGCTTTTAAAAATTTCAGCCATTGTTCATCGATTGCTTTGAAACACTTTTTCAGAAACTGCGATGAAAAAGCGAGAAAATGCGCTCGTTGATGGCGTTGTGTCGGCGGGTGGGAGTGCGTGTAGCCATACACTGTAACTTGTGTGAAGTGCTGTGTAATACCAATCAAAATAAATTGATATACAATCGAGTCGAGAGTGAGACAATTACGCACAACTGTCCCGCGAGATTGAATCCAAAAATGGGTGGAAATTTATTATTGCAGTAAAAGCGTGAGTGCAAAGTTTCTTTAATTACGCGTGGACTTACCTATAAATCAGTTGAAAATAATATTCGCCGGCGAAACGTCTTTCTACGTTGTCGTTTTCGCTTCGGACTGTACTCGAGTTGGCTTAACTTCAACAGTTGCACGCGAGATTTCTTTTTCTATCCTCGTTGATTCACAATACGAAACGTTTGTCTGTATATTAAAACCTCATCATCGATCTGCTCGCACGGCGAAAGAAAAAGTGATGAGGAAAACGAACGCTAAACTGCGAAAGCCTATATTACCAACCAGCGTTCGCCAATATTCACAACACAAAAGTGATGGACGACGGCTTAAAGAGCAACCTCTTTCTTATCCTAACGACTGTGAGCACGAAGAGCGAGAAAAGCTCTCCGCCTTTACGACATGGTTCGACCAATCCTCAGAATCGAGCCACTTCTTCGACCGCACAGAGCAGATCCCTTTTTTGCATGTCTCTGCGGATACCTCTCTCGCTCTCTCTGCGTCGACGTGCATTGTTCATCGCTTCTCTCGCTGTCTCCCATTTTCATCGACGATTTCTTTCAATCTAAGGTTTAATTGAAACGAACCGATTGTTCTTTCGCCATCAAAACACGACGACTGCTTTCTTATTGTTGTTTATTTATCAACGAACAATGTAATTCATCAAAGCGACTCAATAAAAAGTTTTATATTGCAGCCGCGCGATCGATGCGAACGAAAAAAACACCATTGGTGTGTGGTCGATTGATGTAAAACGGCGTACTACACAAAATAATGTATCGCTCTTAGTACAAAAGTTGAAACTTTTTTGAGACAAATATTGTTGATTTTGCCATCGCGAATTTCACAGTTTTTTAAAATTAAGTTTTCAC